>QXTE01000234.1:698332-882929 GCA_003942145.1 Platysternon megacephalum
CCCCAGCCTTCTGCCCTGCATCTCCACCCCCCCAGCCCTCTGCCCTCACCCCTGAATCCCCCCACACACCCAGCCCTCTGCCGTGACCCCCCCACACGTCCAGCCTTCTGCCCTGCACCCCCACAGCCCTCATCCCTGCCCCCCCCTCCCCCCCAGGTCTGGGGTCCCAGCTGCCAGCCCCATGCCAGCTGGCGTCCCGGCCGCAGGCCGCGCTCAACCCGCTGCAGGCCTAGGTGAACAGAACCCCAGGCTGGCAGCTTAAGATCAGCATTTTAATTTAATTTTAAATGAAGCTTCTTAAACATTTTGAAAACCTTGTTTACTTTACATACAACAATAGTTTAGTTATATAATATAGACTTATAGAGAGGGACCTTCTAAAAAACGTTAAAATGTATTACCGGCACGCGAAACCTTACATTAAAGTGAATAAATGAAGACTCGGCACATCACTTCTGAAAGGTTGCCTACCCCTGTTGTAAATCATCTCAAGAGATGTAGCCTGGGTAATGCTAGTTGTCCATTCTGAAGAAGTAGTATTTCGCCAACGTTTTAAGATTCTCTTTTCCAGCCTTAACTAATATACATAAAGGCTGACTAGCCCAATGAAAATGTTCTTCAAATTGGAAGCATTGTTTACTATACATACAGCTGGGTCAGCCATAAAGTCTACCACCTTACCCACTTATCTACTTACCTTCTTCACTGTCATCACTTTCCAATATGCATGCGTGACTGCACAGTAACGGTGATAATCTCCTCGAAGGCTTTGATGTACGTAGAAAAAAAATGTAGCATCAAGCCCAACTACTTATTTGCTTCAGAGTCTACTATAGATAAAATAAAACTCCCAAATTTGTGTATTACAGGTAACATGTAAAGAAACAAACTGGATTTATGTTCTTGTGTTGCTTTGTGGTGAATAAAGAAGGCCTGAAAGGTCTCTTTACCCCATAAAAAGACACAATCCAATTTTTTCCCTTTAAATTAATTTACTTCACTGTCTTATTTTAATATCCTAGTAAGCTGTTCAGAATACATGTATATCTCAAACTGTGTTCTGTATGGATTGCAAAGCAAAAAAGCATTAAACACAGAACTACTGTGGAATGCTATAACTTAGGTTCATCCTGAGAGGGCTAGAAATGCATTTGGCTCCTTATATTGCTATTTAGAAGCCACAGCAGCTTTCTTTAACACTTTTCTAATTTTGGAATATAGCATTATGTCAATATCACATTTTAAAAATTGGATCATAGTGACAGTTATAAATACTTTCTGTGTAACCTGACATGTAGATTGAGAGGTTCTTGGAAATAAATTATAAAGATACTTTATAAAGAACTCCATATTTCAAAGCCATGGGAAGCACTTATGAAGGACTGTGTGCCTTGATCAATGCTGAATTTTGATTTCGGCTCATCTCAGATTTCTGGTCAATTAAAGCTGACCTCTAGAAATTGACATTTTCCCCCTGAACGCTTGTTCATATGTCTTTCAGAAGTTCAGCTGTAGGAGTAGTAATCAGTTAGGTGGAATGATATTTGCTCAGTTTGTGGGACTTCAGTAAAATAAAAAAACATTGTTTTTGATAACTTGGTATTACTGACGGAAATTGCATTATTCTATATACCTAAGGATGTGATGGACTGTCACTTAGTCTTTTAAATTATAACTGGATATCTTTCCAGAAAATATGCTATAGTTCAAACAGAAGTTGTGATCTTGCTGCAGCAATTATTGAGTGATGTTGTTTGGCCTGTTAGAGAAAAGGGCCAGCTGCAATATCCTGATCCAGGGGTTTGGTTCCAACTTCTACCAATACAGAGTCTATTCTTTCTGTTATAGTCTATTGTGTCAGCGCTAACTTGGAGAATTTAGTATGCACGCTTTTGAAATGATTGGCCATTTATAAAACTCTTCAAGTGTTGTGTTCAATTAGTCCACAATGTTGAACTACACCAGTTTAGAAGTAAATATTTAAAAAAAACATAAAAACATACTTAAGATAATTTTAAGATGCCTTTTCTAAATGCTGTTATATTTTTTCCACTTGTTACAGGAATGTTAACAATTACAGATTTCATTAATATACTGCATAGATACTATAAGTCTCCAATGGTAAGTACCATATCAGGCTTTAATTGTATTATTAACAACCATAGCATGCATAAATGCAAATCAAAAGCATTGAAAATTTATTAATATTTGTACAGCCTTTAGAAGCTTAACTTGCTATAAAAATGCTTTATTGTGCTTCTGAGAGGAAAGGATGGCTTTGTGGTCAAAGCACTGGACTGGGACTCTGGTTAAATTTCCAGCTCTGCCACAGACTTGCTGTGATCTTGGGCAAATTGCTTAGCCCCTCTCTGCCTCAGTTTCCCATCTGTAAAGGTGGGTAACATTTCTTTCCCATTTGTCTTTTCTAGTTATACTCTTTGAGGCATGGACTATCTTGTATTATGTGTGTATGGTGCCTGCCACAGTGGGGCCATCATCTTGGCTGGATCTAGATACAGAATCTTGGTTGGGTTTGAACTTTAGGCGCTATTATAATACTACTACTACTAAGACATCTTTTTTTTTCTTTCTTTTTTTTTTTTTTTTTTTTTTGCGTAAAAGGTCTAATTAAACCTCAGTGTAAAATAGTGATTCTACGTAAAAGTGATTTAGTGTGAAAAGTACTTAGAAAAAATATTTGACCATAGTTGTTTAGAGTTTTATTGTACATTTGATTCAAAATATGTGATTTGCACATGTTGAATCACATACAACATTATTCAGGTGGACAAAAAAAAGGGAGATAGGGGGGAGTGATAAGTTGTATAGATCGCACACTGATGAGGAAGGTGCCTGAGAGGCTCTGTGTTCAGGGCTAGCCCTGCCTCTCCAGCTCTGACAATCATGTCATGTAGGAGGAGGGCTTTAAAGAGGAGGAAACTGCAGTTAGCTAGGGGGAGAGGTCACCCTGAGCAGGAAACAGCTGTAGCAACTCCTGAAGCCATAGGTGGAATTCCCATCTAGGAGATCTCCTCCCAACCCTATGGGGAGTGCAGTGAACTGCCTGGGTAAGCCTGACCGAGTGAGCCCAATTCAGCTACCCAGCCAGAAGAACTCCTAGAAAACTGCTACTCAAATAGCCCTGAAGTAAAAAAGTATTGCTGGTCTTTTCCCCTTTGAGTTGGCTCTGGGAAGAAGTTACTCTTGGGTGCATTGAAAGATTTATTTTCCTTTTGATTCCCCATCAGCAAAGACATAAGAAGCCCTGCAAAGGGTGGGATCCCCTCGTGCAAGGACTAAAAACTGAGACCTATACATAAGCCACCCACTGTAGATAACTGGGCATGGCCAGTGTCTTCCACCATCTGGAAGGAAAACCTAAGGGGAGTTTATTTACAGGGGAATCAACTAAAAGCAAAAACTAGTTTTTTGAGTTTTTTTTTAATTAAATTAAATTACTTGAAAACCTTGTCCTACACTTTAAAAAAAAATAAAAAATTAAATGGTGAAGTCATTCATTGCAAGCAGCTTGCAGCCCTCAGAGACTGAGTACAGGCTCTTGACACCAGAGTAGCTGAGCTAGATAGAAGAGCGAAGGGAGACAAATGTACGTAGACGAGACTTTCTGGAACACAGTACAGTGGTCCCACCCTCAGTCTGACAGCCTCTGTGCTGTTGAGGAGGATTAAAGTCTTGGGGAAGGAGAACATCAACCTGGAGTGGAGGGAAATGCTCCCATAGTTGGGACCCTTCTTCTGGATGATGTCCTAGTATCCTCTCACACTAAGGATACCTCTCAAGGTGCAAGGACCCCTGTTATTAGGAAGAAATAGGTAATAGTAATGGAGGATTCAGTTATTAGAGATAGTTGAGTTTGTGGTGACTGGAAGAAGTACATGGTAAATTGCCTGCCAGATGCAAAGGTTGCAGACTCTTGAGACATCTAGACCAGGGGTAGGTAACCTATGGCACGTGTGCCAAAGGCGGCACACGAGCTGATTTTCAGTGGCACTCACACTGCCCAGGTCCTGGCCACCGGTCTGGGGGGCTCTGCATTTTAATTTCATTTTAAATGAAGCTTCTTAAACATTTTGAAACCTTATTTACTTTACATACAACAATAGTTTAGTTATATATTATAGACTTATAGAAAGAGACCTTCTAAAAAGGTTAAAATGTATTACTGGCACGTGAAACCATAAATTAGAGTGAATAAATGAAGACTCGGCACACCACTTCTGAAAGGTTGCCGACCCCTGATCTAGACAGACTTATGTGCAGTGCTGGAGAAGAGCCAGTGATCATGATATACATAGGTATCAGTGCCATAGGGAAGGTAGGAGAGAGGTCCTGGAGACCAGTTTTAGGTTGCTAGGTAAGAGATTGAAGTCCAGAACCTCCCTGGCTTCATTCTCTGAAATACTTGTAGTTCCATGCCTAAGGCCATTTAGACAGGCAGAACTGCAGGGTCTCAATGTGTGGATGAGACAATGGTATTTGCAGCAGGGATTTAGGTTTATTGGGAACTGGGGGAAATTTTTGGAAAGGAGGAGCTTACACAGGAAAGATGGACTCCACCTAAACCAAAATGGAACTAGATTGCTGGCGTGTAAAATTAAAAAGGACTTAGAGGAGTCTTTAAACTAAGGGCTGTGGGAAAGCAGACAGATGTAGAGGAGCACACGGATCAGACAGAAACATCTCTTAGGAGAGGATTTAGTAAAGAGGATATTCTGTCTACCTAGTCTAGTAAAGAGGAGAGGATAGAAGTTGATAAAGTATAGGTAGAAACTGAAGAGAAACAGTCAAATGAAAAAAAGTCCCATTACATTACATCACATGAAAGCAGACAACTAATATGGACAAATTTTATAAGTGCTTATATACAAATGCAAGAAGTCTAAATACTAAAATGGGTGAACTTGAGTGCCTGGTATTAAATGAGGATATTGGTATAATAGGCATCACAGAAATTTGGTAGAACAATGCTAATCAATGGGATTTGGTAATACCACGGTACAAAATATATAGGAATGACAGAAAAGGTCGAACTGGTGGGGGAGTTGCATTATATGTGAAAGAAAGCATAGAGTCAAATAAGGTAAAAATCTTAAATGAATCAAACAGTACCATAGAATCTCTACGGATAGAAATTCCATGCTTGAATATTAAGAGTATAGCAGTAGAAATATACTACCAACCACCTGACCAGAATGGTGTCGGTGATTGTGAAATGCTCAGGGAGATTAGAGAGACTACAAAAACAAAAGCCTGAATAAGAGAGGGGGATTTCAGTTGTCCCCATATTGACTGGGAACATGTCACCTCAGGATGGGATGCAGAGAGAAAATTTCTGGACACTATTAATGACTGCTTCATGGAGCAGCTAGTCCTGAAACTCACCAGGGGAGAGGCAATTCTTGATTTAGTCCTAAGTGGCACACAGGATCTGGTCCAAGAGGTGAATGTAGCTGAAGCACTCAATAATAGCAACCATAATGTAAATAAATGTAACATCCTTGTAGAGGAGAGTACCAGAGAAACCCACCACAGTAGCATTTAACTTCAGAAAGGGAAAGTACATAAAAATGAGGAGGCTAGAAATGGAAATTAAAAGGAACAGTCACAAGAGTGAAAGGCCTGCAACCTGTACCATAATAGAGGTTTAAACTATATGTATACGCCAAATAATAAAAGCAGTAAGAGGACCAAAAAAGTCTCCACAGCTAAACAATAGCATAAAAGGCAGTTAAAGGTCAAAAGACATCTTTTAAAAATTGCAAGTCAGATCCTACTGAGGAAAATAGAAAGGAACATAAACTCTGGCAAATCAAGTGTAAAAATATAGTTAGGCATGCCAAAAAAGAATTTGAAAAGCAACTAGCAAATGACATACAAACTCTGCAAAATTTTTAAAGTTTATCATAAGCAGGAAGCCTGCCAAATAATAGTGGCATTACTGGATGACCAAGGTGCTAAAGCAGCACTCAAGAAAAACAATGCTGTTGTGTAAAAGCTAAATGAATTCTTTGCATCAGTCTTCACTGCAGAAGATGTGAAGGTGATTCCCAAACCTGAGCCATTCTTTTTAGGTGACAGATTTGAGGAACTGTCTCAGATTGAGGTGTCAGTAGAGGAGGTTTTGGAATAAATTGATAAACTGAACAGTAATAAGTCACTAGGACCAGATGGTAGTCACCCAAAAGTTCTTAAGGAACTCATGAAATTGAAAAACTACTAATTGTGGTATGTAACCTATTGCTTAAATCAGCCTCTGTACCAGTTGACTAGCAGATAACTAATATAACAAGGATTTTTTTTAAAAGGTGCCAGAGGTGATCCTGGCAATTACAGGCCAGTAAGTCTGACTTCAGTACCAAGCAAATCAGTTGAAACTATAGTAAAGAACAGAATTATCAGCCATATAGATGGACACGATATGTTGGAAGAGTTAACACTGCTTTTTTTAAAGGGAAATCATGCCTTACCAATCTATTATAATTTGACGGAATCAACAAGTATGTGGTTAAGTGTGATCCAGTAGATAAAGTGTACTTGGACTTTCAGAAAGCCTTTGACAAGGTCTTCATCAAAGGCTTTTAAGCAAAGTAGGAGTCATGGGATAAGAGGGAAGGATATCTTTTTCATCAGTAACTGGATAAAAAATAGGAACCAAAGGGTAGGAATAAAGCATGTTTTCACAGTGGAGAGATGTAAATAGCAGGGTCCCTCAAGGATTTGTATCGGGACCAGTGCTATTCAATGTATTCATAAATGATCTGGAAAAACGGATAAATAGTGAGGTGGCAAAGTTTGCAGATGATAAAAATTACTCAAGATAGTTAAGTCCAAAGCTGACTGGAAAGAGTTACAAAGGGGTCTCACAAAACTGGGTGACTGGGCAACAAAATGGCAGATGAAATTCAGTGTTGATAAATACAAAGTAATCCATATTGGAAAACATAGTCCCAACTATACAAAATGATGGGGTCTAAATTAGCCATTACCACTCAAGAAAGAGATCTTGAAATCATTATGGATATTTCTCTGAAAACATCTGCTCAGTGACAATCAAAAAAGGGAACCATTAGGAAAGGGATAAATAATAAGACAGTAAATACTATAATGCCACTATATAAATTCATGGTATGACCACACCTTGAGTACTATGTGCAGTTCTGGTTGCCACATCTCACAAAAATATATTAGAATTGAAAAAGTATGGAGAAAGGCAACAAAAATGATTAGGGGTATGGAGTAGCTTCCATATGAGGAGTGATTTTAAAAATTGGGACTGTTCTTCTTGGAAAAGAGATGACTAAGGGGGAATATGGTGGAAGTCTATAAAATCATGTATGATGTGGAGAAAGTGAATAAGGAAGTGTTATTTAGCCCTTCACATAACACAAGAACCAGGGGTCACCTAATGAAATTAATAGGCAGCAGGTTTTGAACTAACATAAGGAAGTACTTCTTCATACAAGGCACAATCAACCTGTAGAACTCATTGCCAAGGGCTGTTGTGACGGCCAGAAGTATAACTGGCTTCAAAAAAGAATTAGGTAAATTCATGGAGGATATGTCTATTACTGGTTATTTAGCAAGATGATCAGGACACAACCCCATGCTCTGGATGTCCCTAAACCTCTGCCAGATTCTGGGAGTCGATGACAGATCGAATAATCACTTGATAATTGCCCTGTTCTGTTCATTCCCTCTGAAGTATCTGGCGCTGGCCATTGTTAGAAGACAGGATAGTGTACTAGATGGAACATTGGTCTGAACAGGTATAGCCAATACACAAGATGCTCTTTAGCTCATAGCTATTTCATAGAGCTCAGAGAATACACTAAAAGGAGTGTATACACTGAGAGCTTCTGTTTGCCTGGTAAAGAGACATAGATACATGAAAAATTCACTAATACAGCTGTATGTGTATTATTTATCATGTAAACATGGTAACTGAGTTACATATGTGCTGATGTCTGTTGTGTTTGTGGTAGAACTCAGCCAAAGTAATTTGAAACCATCAGTTCCAGACATTCAGTTTGACTGGAGCTAGCTATGTGTTAAACTCCGATTAGCTATCTTGTTTACATATACACTCATGTGCTTGCCATTTTCTTGCTGCTGCTGGGTCCCAATTGCCCAAATCAATGATTAGTTTACTTTTAAAAAAAACAAAAACCTCCCACATTTTTGTCTTGTTACAAAATAACAAGGAATAATTGGGTAAAATCACAATTGAAGTAGGTTTTGCAAAACTGGTCAACCCACTTCCATTTTGCAGTTAACACAAGGCATTTTATTTACTGTATTGGCTGCAAGGAGTTTGACACAAGCTCCTGTCACCATTTTAAGAAACTGACAACTAGAATTTTTCTTGGTGACTTACAGTAGAAGAACAATTTGGAGGGACTGTACATTGAGAAGTAGTAGTTTCCATATTGTAATATTAATTCTCAGCTTTTGGTAATACCAATTTATCTTTGCATAGAGTATACAGGTCTGTCTCATCTTATGCTGGGGTTACGTTCCGCGGTCAGCGCCTAAAGCGAAAACCGCATATAGTCAAAATTACGTTGAGTGTAATGGCGGGCAGAATCGCCCACACTACAGAAACAGTATTTAAATTGTTATTTTTCTCTTTTTTTTTTTTTTCCTTGTTTTTGCCGACCGCGTAAAGCTGAAATCGCACATGTTAAATGCGCCTAAGATGCGACAGACCTGTATTATCTGAGAGCCAAATTCTGCTCCCCTTACTTAAATTATGTAGGACCCTATTCCACAAGTAGTCCCATAGACTAGACTTAAAATGGAGCTACTTGCATAGTAAGGGGCTTGTCAACCAGAGTAAAGGTGGCAGAATTTGGTCCTAAATGGCTAGTACAGAGTCTCCTACAAAATGAGTAGGAACATTTGTAAAATCTCTGTATATTTTACTATTGTGGTGCTCCTGTTCTAGTAAAAATAAATTATCTTAATGTATTTTTCTTAAATAACTGTAAACCAGTCTTTAAAGTTAATAACACCACTTAGGACCAGATTGTGCAACCCTTATTCTTACTGGGTTGCACTTGCACAAGTTAACCCATTGAAGTCAATGGGACTACTTATGTAGCAAGGTATGACTCAAGCTAAGTAAGAGTTACAGAATCTGCCCCTAAATTAATGATTTTTCTTTATGTAGCAGTTGAATGCAAATCCAGTGTAACTGTAAATTTAAATTAAAATACTCTGAATTCTCTTAATTTTGTGAAGCTGGAGTTACTGCTTTGAATTAAGCTTGAAAATCTTTAAATGATTGTGGTTTGTATATTTTTAAGGGCAATAAAAACTTCTGCTGCTGCTGTGTTAATGCAAGAAGTGATTTACATACATTCCACTTGAATTTTGTCCGAAGCCCAACATGTGCCACTGTGCAAGTATTGGATAACCTCTTTAAACCATTTATGAGGAAAGTTAGGGGAGTTTTTTACCTCAAATAAATGCATTTCTATTTTGCATAAAGGCATCAAAACACCATTGCCAAGGGATTTGTAGAAAGTTCAAGGCTTTTGCATTGCCACAAACATTCCTATAATTTCTCAAAGCATTCCTACCATCTGCTGCAACTGTCAACAAAAGTCAAACTATATTCTGAATCCTGAGCCAGGTTTTAATCCTTTAGGAATATTCTCTTCAAAATGTGGTCATAATAACAGGTGTAACTTCATCTCATCAGCCTTTAACAAGATTTCTGATGGCTTCAAGCTGAAATATCTCTCCTGTTTTGCTGTTTGCAAGTACCCTGAAAACCAGTTTGTTTTACTTACATATATATCTTGCTTTTATATTGCTTCTAGAAATGGTTCCTTTAGGTAATCTAGTGACTGTGTCAACTAGTCAGCATCTTCTGGCACATTTCAAGGGATGGCGATTGCAGGAATGATCATGTTTATGAGGGTGGCCCCTAGCAGTTTAGTGGTTTAATTTAGAACTATCCTAATTTGCCCAATGCCTCTAAATACTAAAGCCTCAGAAATACATGAAGATGACTCATGAGAGGGGTGAGGGCACCTTGGCCCAGAGTAGAGCCAGGGCAGTAGCTGTTATTGAGCCTCAAACTAACATGTCTAGACATGTCCAGGTTTTCTAAAGGTGGTAATCATGACTTAGCAATAATTGGTTCACAGACAAAGCTGCTAAAAGTATATTCAGGAAACTGTCAGTGAATTGAAGAAGGCCACTAACAACCTTGGGGAGGTCATATAATGATGTCTGGAGCCGGAGCTACAGGAGGCTGCCATTTGAGCAACAAGAAATTGGGCAGTGTGACAGAGGCTGGGGAGGGCAAAAATGTGGTCTTCAGTAGGTTTTTAATAATGAGAACAAAGCACCAGCTGTGGTTGAAAAATCATAACATTATCTTCATGCTTTCTCTTGTACAAGGGGAAATGAAGTCTTACAGAATAAAAATTCAGCCATGTCCCCAGTTATTCCTTTGGGGGTATAACAAGGCTACCTTCTCTGCCTTTTGGACCACCACCACACAGTCTGGACGCTTTCTAAGATTATAAGCACCAGTGTTATTTAGTAGGTCCCCTCCACCAGTTCATCAGAACAGCCTTGTGCAGCAATATATAAGTGCACATAAACTTGCCCCTTAGCCCACTTTCTGTGGAGGGAGAGGGAAAGATCCAGTATCCCCAGGCTCCTGTTAGCTTCCCCCTTGCACTTCCTTGCTATCGTTTCACTTTCCCCAGCTCATGGGTTCATTGTTCTCATTAGCTTGTCAGCCTCCTTCCTAATTAAGTTATTGAGCACCCATCTCCCAATTAAGTCGACTCCAGGGGCAATAGTTCGTTAGCTCAGTAGAGTGCTGGGTCAGTACTGTCACAAAGAGGAAAAAGCATTTACCTCAGTTTTCAGAGGGGTAGCCGTGTTAGTCTGTATCAGCAAAAACAACAAGGAATCCAGTGCTAACGAGGCCAATTCAATCAAGGTGGAAGTGGCCTATTCCCAACGGTTGACACTTCCACTTTGATTGAATTAGCCTCGTTAGCACTGACCCCCCACTTGGTAAGGCAACTCTCATCTTTTCATGTGCTGTAATATATATACCTGCCTACTGAATTTTTCACTCCATGCATCTGATGAAGTGGGTTTCAGCCCACGAAAGCTTATGCCCAAATAAATTTGTTAGTCTCTAAGGTGCCACAAGGATTCCTCGTTGTTTTTACCTCAGTTTTGTAATTCACACTTTTATCCTTCATTACTGGGTCTTTTCAATGACTTAATACAGATAAACACTTCCTTTAAAAGTGACCTGCAAGGAGTTTTTTAAAACTGGGGGGCTTGTGCGCTTTTTTCTAAGATACAATATTCTATAATCACTTGATATATGTCTTTAAACCTAGTGCTGGGAAGTGTTGCTCTTGTTTCCTGTGTGTTAGTGCCAGTAAGTTCTGCTCTTCACTGGGCCAGTATATTTCAAGAATTATGACCAACTTTGACTTTATGCAGTAGTAAATCTGCAGTAAAATGTAAGGAAATAATTCAGATCTGAAAGTTATTGTTAAAACCTAACGTTCTTTTGCTTGGGATTGGACAATGTTTTAAGCATTATAGACTTTCATGTTTTCATTGTAGGTTCAGATCTATGAATTGGAGGAGCACAAGATTGAAACATGGAGGGGTGAGAACATTTCTATTAAGATCCATTGATGCCTGTTAAGGAAACTTAAAATTATCTCTGAAAACTGTTTTGGTTATTCATATACTTAATCTGTCTCTTACTAAGATACTTGAATGAAAACAAGAAATATTTAGAGTTAGTCTGTTTGCTCACACTGCTTATTTTTGCACTTGAAATAATAATCCTGTCTGTATTGGTGGTGGTGGTAATAATAAACTCTAGTGAATCAAAGGTCCTGTTTTCAGACTGACTTTCACAGAAGTCGTTTTTGTTTTAAAACACAGGTATCTTTTATAGGATGAGTAAATCTTAAACTAAATTGTTTGGATCTTGGTGGGTTTATATACTGTACCTTCTCCCAATAACACCTTCACAATCAATATTACAGTATCCTGCTTGAAAGCTCTTAGTGTTCACTTGATGGTCACATCATGAGCTATAACTAATCGTTGTGTGAGAGTTTGAGAAGGACTTTGTTTAACTTCATGTCACTTAATGAACTGTTCCTAAATATAAATGCTCTCCAACTGCCTACAGTTTTAAAAATCTCTCCTACTGTTTTAAACACAGTTTGTGGAATGTAGCCATTGGTTGGTTGCTTTTTCCAGATTTATGTTAACAAATTGTGGTAGCAGTTTCAAATATATTTTGTAGTCATGAGCTAGTTACCTTTTAAAAATGACAACTTAGAAAAGAGAATTGTAAGCGAACATTTAATGATGTTGTATAGAGATGATTGTCGTACAACATTTTATCATCACTTCATGCTGATTTAAAGGAGTTAAGCAAAAAATTGAAATCAAATAAGTTGCTTAACTTTAAAATTGGCAACTTAGTCTTTTAAAAATCACCAGCTAAAAGTTCTTAGTGTTTGTTTCATATAAATCTAAATATAAAATCCACTCTTGGTGCATGTGCACTCAAGATTAGCATGTTGGGGCCAGCTGACCCTGAGTTCCTCCTTACCACCCACCCAAAGCTGTGAGGAAGAGTGACACTGCTCGTAGTTTCTCTTGCAAGCTTAAAAAAAATTGTGTAAATAGTTATCTTCTTAGCATAGGTCTTGGTATTTAGGATAGATAGGTTTTAATAGACTTCTGTTCTGGGTAGTAGGGCTTTTCATTGCCTGGTACCAAGCTACAGCCCTTACGGTTGAGCAAAAATATCTGTGGTGCAAATATTGTCCATCTTGTGAGGTGGCTATGTCCCTCAATGATGCCTGTTATGCCTGAGTGGGGGCATATTACTGACACATCCACTATTTTCAGTCATTTCTAAACACACTGAAAAGGCAATAGAGACTCATCTAAAACTTTATCTGCTGGACAAATCAATGAGACCTGCCTCTGATCCAAGTAAACAAAATTTACCCAGATCTGAGCAGTCTTCCACCAGAAGTACCCGATAAGTGTGGACATTATGGCCAGCTCTAAAACTCCTCTTCTGAAGCATTCTTCTTCTGCTATTATTACCGAGTCCTCTTCAATGACTGATTTGGTAGGATACAGCACCACTCTTCTAAAGAGCATATATACAGGTGTTAGGAACCTGGCAAAAAGAAAAGGCATAAATCACCTCAGCCTTCCTGGTACAAAGCTGGAGTTGGGATCCTCTGTCACCCAAAAAGACTCCATACACCGGTACCAGATAAGGACCACCCTCAAAGCAGTCTCCAATATGCATTGCATGGCACTGCCTTTGGGATGCCCAGTACTGACATCAAGGCTTTTACTGTTCCTGTACCAGCAACTTCCTAACTTTCAAAATTGTTGCTCATAGTACCAACAGTCTTGAGACAGAGATTCACTGTATTTTGGGGGGGTGGGAAGCAAGGGGAGAAGGGGGATTCTACTTTTGTCTGCCCTCCCTGAGTCACAGTTGTTACCTTTGGTTGTGGACATTCCCTTATCTGTACGCACCACTGACATTTCCTCAGTACTGAGTAGGTCTTCTGTATCATCTAAAGATTTTCCTAGATCAGGACCTGGGATGCCTGCCAAATCAGCTCCACTATTGGAAGAAAAGTGTTCTTTCTTATCCACTTCAGACCGCACTAGGGAGGGTTCATTCACATACTCCAAGATCTCTCTTATCTGACCCTTCTACATCCAATAAGGAGTCCAAGGCTCAAAATTTACCCTAGTAGATATAGGGGATATAAGGAGGGAACCTGGAACCTTCCCTGTGGCCCTCAACTCATTTTGCTTATAGCTGTCATTCATGGCCATTGTGGGCACTATGGGGCTTCCATCACACCAGAAAACCTTCCTCTGCCCTCTCCAGGGCCTATCTCCCTCCCTGAAGGTCCAACAGCTTGGCAATCCCAGATGTCACTTGCTGATCCTCAACTATTACAAGTTTCTGATGAAAAAATCATCAGTCAGCTGAACTTGCCCCTGCTGCCATTTAATTGTCATCCCCTGACAAAGCTAAGGTCCCATCTGCTCCATCACCCCAACAACTACAAGGCTTTTCAAGACCTCCTTTGTCAGATGGCAGAGCCGGTAGGCATTACAGCTGAGTTAGTGCAAGAGAAATTCCATAAACAGTTACACATCCTGTGCACCTGAATGCCAGACAGACTGTCTATGCCACTCAGTAAAGGACTCTTATAACCTGCACGGTGCTTATAGCAGACTCCTGCATCTGTTCCACTGAAATCTAAAAAAGGTAGAGAGAAGGTACCAGGACTATCCTCAGACACTGTGGCAAGACTGATGGTAACATCTATGACAATGAGGTGGAGGCATTTTGAATACAATCCTCACAGATTCTCAAAGAAATACAGACTGCTATAGGAAACATCCTTTTTAAGGGTTCTTATCTGTTCAGAAGAAAGCGGATGATGCGTTGTGCTCATCAAAGGACTCCCAGGCTACACTTGGGTTCTTGGGTCTATACACCCCACAACCCTGAAGAAAAGAAGCTTAGCAGCCCTATTCGAGGCAGGTTCCTTCTGCCCCCCCTTTTAGCCTCTATACTAAAGACTGTAAGAACCACTGAGAAAGAAACAAAGAATACACAGATTACCTGCATTCTTCCTTAAGGGCAGCAGTGTTTGTTTGATGGTTAGCTGAGAGCTTCCCAAAATTACATACCTTTTCCCTATCTCATTTGGACACAGTTTCTTTTCTTTTTTGGGAAGCTTGGACCAATATTGCCTCATACTCTTGGATCCTGGAAATTGTAAAGGTTGGATATTAGGTTGCATTTTAGATGTTTCCAGTCCTCCATCCACATTCCCCATCCCTTTTCAGTGATCCCTCTCAGAAGAGAATTACATCAGGAGATGTCCTACTTTGGGAGCAATAGAAGTGCCTCTTCAATAAAGGGGGGAAAGTTTTTATTCCTGTTCCTTTTTCCTTGAACTGAAAAATAGGATGCTGCCCAGTTCTGAACTCAAGGAAACTCAGATTCATTCACAGAGGCAAGTTCAAAATGGCTACCCCTGTCTCAGTAATACCATTCCTAGAGTCTGTACCTTCAAGATGCATATTGCCATGCTTTGATCCACTCAGCCCACACAAGCTCCTGAGATTCCTACTGGGGCGCTCACATTTCCAGTTCAGAGTCTTTCCGTTTGGGTTATCAACAGCCCCAAAGGTTTTCACAGAAAGTTTGGATAAAATGGCAGCATACTTAAGGAGACATAAAAGTTTATTCCTGCCTGAATGACCGGCTTGTTTGGGGGAGCTCATGTCAACAGGTAAGATGTCATTCATCACATCCTACAACTCTTTGCCACCTTGTAACTCAAGATCAATAAGGAAAAGTCATCTTTGATGCTAACCCAGAAAATACAACTTATTGTGACACTGCTAAACTCCATTACAGGTAGGGCAAACTTACCTCAGGCCAGATTGTCTAAGGTTGATAGTTCATGTGGCTTCATGTACATTGGTCATACCACGTACCAGACTTTACTTCAGCCACTTTTTCATACAATGAAAGTAAATGTGTGTCCTGAGCAAGCATCTTATCAATGTGCCAGTTCATATTCCTTAAGCCCTAATATTTCCAGTTGATGGAAGAATCCCAATCATGTATGCAGAAGTGTTCCATTTTCTCCACCTCTGTCCTCAAAAACAATAGTGACAAACTCCTTCATCCTTAGCTGGGGAGCACATCTAGACAACATGAATCTCCGGGTTTGTGATCCTCAAAGGAGTCTTTCCTTCACAGAAATATATTAGAACTTGCAGCAATGTGTTTAGCTTGTGTAGTGTTTCTCCCTCTGATCCAAGGCAGAATGGTGTAGAGAGTGAGAGACAAAACCACACCCAGCATTGTATGTAAGCAAGCAAGGAGGAGCACAATCATCTTCCTTGTCAGGAATTAGTCTGCTTGTGGAATTGGTGCATCCATCATCAGATCACTCTGATAGTTGTTCACCTTCCAGGACTACAGAACACACTAGCCAGATCACATGAGCAGGCAGTTTTCAGAAAACCATGAGTAAGACTCTTTATAATTGTCTTTCACAGGTGGGGTTACCCACACATGAATTTGTTTACCACAAGCACAAACAGGAGATGTGCCACCTGTTGCTCTGAGGGGCCTGAACCTGGGACCACACTCAGACACAATCCTCATTTTGTGGATCCCAGGTCTGATGTATGTGTATCCTCTGATACTGAGGGTTTTAAAGAAACTAAAACAAGAGTCTGCAGTAATGATCCTGATAGTATCAGCTTGGCCCAGGCAATTCTGATACCTCATAAGATTTTCAATTCTGTCTCCTTTTAACATTGCCAATTAGTCCAGATGTAGTCCGTCCCTCCCCGCCCTCTCTCCCTTCCCCCTCTCCCCCCAACAACTGGCATCTAGACCCAGCCTCTCTACATCTCAGAGCCTGGATACTGGCTGGCTGATTATCATGGAAAGAGGCTTGTTCTCGAGTCCACAATTTCTCCCCAAAGTGGCTTCAAACGTCCTCTTATCCTATCAATGTTCTTCCCTAAACTACATTCCAACAGAGGTAAGCAAGACTCAACTCTTTAGGTGTATGGCGGACGCTCTCATTTTATCTGTATAGAACGGTTATCCAGGGTCTTACCTACATTTTCTTTGTTGCATTTGCAGAGCCAGGTCAATTCATCTTAAAGGCAATCTAAATTGATCTCAGATGGTATTACGATTTGTTACCAGTTAGCTAGTTTAGATTTTCTGGGTGACGTCAGGTCTGCTGGCCAAAAGATTCCGATCTCAATTGCATAGGGCATGTGTGCACCAAGAGTGGAAAAAATATATATAGACAGCACATCTAAGAACCACAGTTACTGTAAGCCTTCGTCCAATGGATGAATCTTCTCTTCATGATGTTTTGTATTGATATAATGACACCTAGTGGTGATACTATTCTTTTCATTACTTTAATTCTTCTTTAAATAATTCCTATAGATCCCTTTGCTGATTGTCCCTTTAACTTCAGTGTAGAGGGCTCACTGTCAAAAGTACCCCTGCACATTTATTTAACTTTAAAAAAAATTCTAGATGTTTGTCTGATTGTGAGCCTTTGTAACTTCTTATCCATTTAATTTTGTAGTGGGGAGTTGTTATACACATTATAGTAATTGTCCACTTCCTTGTAGCTAAAACATTGACTTTTTAAAATGTTTTTTTTTTTAATACAGAGCTTTATTTACAAGAAACTTTTAAGCCTTTAGTGAACATCTCCCCGGATGCAAGGTAAGTTTCTGTTGCTTGCTTTTCAATTGTGCTGATCATGGAATTAGTACTAGGGATTTCTTTATCTACGTTAAAGAGAAACAGGATTTTAATTTGTGAACTAGAGTAAGATAACAAAGACTGGAAAGACTCTTTGCATGTTTTTATTTGTGACTCAAAGGAAGAACGCTCAAAAATCAGCGTTGAGTCCAGTAGGATATCTTGTAGCATTGCAGCAACTTGCGAGCTTGCCACAAACCCCTTGTTTAATTCCCTTCAGTGCACTTGTCAGGAAGGGGATGGGGCCAATGACATGACTGCTTTTTATCTTGTATACCTATCAGAGCGGAGAAAACAAATACTGTAGGGAAGATGATTCTTGCATACATCACTCCACGAATCCTAATTACCAAGGAGAATCATTTGTCTATAAGTGTTGCTCTGATAAATACATGCTACTGATGCAAGAAGTGTTAATCAATATNTTAAAATGTTTTTTTTTTTAATACAGAGCTTTATTTACAAGAAACTTTTAAGCCTTTAGTGAACATCTCCCCGGATGCAAGGTAAGTTTCTGTTGCTTGCTTTTCAATTGTGCTGATCATGGAATTAGTACTAGGGATTTCTTTATCTACGTTAAAGAGAAACAGGATTTTAATTTGTGAACTAGAGTAAGATAACAAAGACTGGAAAGACTCTTTGCATGTTTTTATTTGTGACTCAAAGGAAGAACGCTCAAAAATCAGCGTTGAGTCCAGTAGGATATCTTGTAGCATTGCAGCAACTTGCGAGCTTGCCACAAACCCCTTGTTTAATTCCCTTCAGTGCACTTGTCAGGAAGGGGATGGGGCCAATGACATGACTGCTTTTTATCTTGTATACCTATCAGAGCGGAGAAAACAAATACTGTAGGGAAGATGATTCTTGCATACATCACTCCACGAATCCTAATTACCAAGGAGAATCATTTGTCTATAAGTGTTGCTCTGATAAATACATGCTACTGATGCAAGAAGTGTTAATCAATATACTAACTTTTTGGAGCTATGTCCTAAGCATTTGTTCCAACAGTCTGGGAAATGCCAGTACTTCAAGGGTTAGCCTTACATTAAAAATGAGTAATGTCGTGTCTCAAATGATTACAGTTGATAATCAGTTATTTTTCTTGCAGTCAGACTAACATTTTCTATTTCCTACTGTGCTTCCAGCTTTCAAGAAGAGTAGGCTTATGGCCTTAGGCTATGTCTACACTACCGCAGTAAGTCGACCTAAGTTACGCTACTCCAGCTACGTGAATAACGTAGCTGGAGTCAATGTAGCTTAGGTCGACTTACTGCGGTGTCTACACCGCACTGGGTTGACGGGAGACACTCTCCGGTAGACTTCCCTTACGCTTCTTGTTCGGGGCGGAGTGAGTCCGGGGGTCGACTGGAGAGCGATCTGCGGTCGATTTGGCTAGACCCGCTAAATTGGTCCCCAGTGCACTGATCACCGGAGCGTCGATCCGGCTGTAGTATAGACATAGCCTAAGACTAGATGTTTCGACTATAACAGGGTTCAAAAAAGAGCTAGATAAGTTCATGGAGGATAGGTCCATCAACGGCTATTAGCCAGGATGGGCAGGGATGGTGTCCCTAGCCTCTGTTTGCCAGAAGCTGGGAATGGGTGACAGGATGGATCACTTGATGATTACCTGTTCTGTTAATTCCCTCTGGGGCACTTGGCATTGGCCACTGTCAGAAGACAGGATACTGGGCTGAATGGACCTTTGGTCTGACCCAGTATGGCCGTTCTTATGTTCAGGGGATTGTTAATGTCTCCTCTCATGGTCACTATTTCTCCTCTCCTGTTAATGTCTCCTCTCATGGTCACACCCTCTCCTCTCATGGTCACTATTTCAAATTCAATCAGAGTTACTGCCCTCTAACATTTTTCCCACCCCCCAATCATCTCTCAGTGGCATATGTTTAATCGGATGGTGATCTTGGCTCCATTTCTTGTGGACAAGTGTAGACATCCTGAAAGGCAATTGACATTAATTAATAATTTATAATACAAAATTGGCATTGCTGGATGTCTCAACGAACCAACATTTGAAAGTGTGTACAGTGAAAGTGAACACTCTTCCTCCTGATGTGATCCTTTCAGTACATCCAGTGCAAAAGAGTTGGAATACTGTACACTGTCACTCTCTGTGTGTTTCTCTTTGAATAGAGGGCATTTGTTTTGTGTGCTATTAATTGGCTTTATTTTTGAAGTGACTATTGTCCTAATTAAAAACTTAAATTGTGGAGAAATGTTGCTTCTACTAACCTCTGTTATAATGGTTCACTGTCCCTCAATATTTACTGATACTGAAGGTTTATTAAAATGTTGATGTATATCTGTGTGCATGTGGTTTGTCTTCAACAATAGTGAAAGCAAACTTGCTGATATCTTTGCTATGCATAAGTTCTGCAATTTCTCTAGGATTTTATGTGAAAATTAGGGTAGATAATTATTGGTCTTGTGTATTCTTTGTGATGCTCTTACGATGTCAGAGTACGTTTTGGAATTTTACGGTCAGAATTCACTAACAGATTTAATGATTTTTCCTCAGCCTTTTTGATGCTGTATATTCATTGATCAAAAACAAAATCCACAGATTGCCAGTTATTGATCCTGTCAGTGGGAATGCACTTTATATACTTACCCATAAAAGAATCCTCAAGTTCCTCCAGCTTTTTGTAAGTAGTTTAAAATGTACTTTGACTAACTGATTTTAAATAGAAACCTATTACTGTTAATAATGTAAACCCTTCATTGGAAACTTTTCTTGATTAAACACTTTAATTTGAACATTTTTGCTTGTAAGTGGCTTTGCATCTTTTCTTGACAGTAGAAAAGATATGATGGAAGGAAAGATCAAAAATGTTGTTGTCGTCTTCTTCCCCTCTTTCCCCCCCCCCCCCCCCCCCCCCCCCCCATTTTAGAAAAAGTTGGTAGCTGACACAGACTGTCCTACATTTCATTGTTTTGCTGTCTTCTCTCCAGTAACAGTACTGCAAAAAATGTCCGGTTCAGCTCAAATTCCAGAGAGACTGGAATTTCCTTAGGTTATTCTTGCAGCTTCTGTCATGGTGGTGAGAATGAAGCGAGAGAGGATTACTGTAGTTCATACTGTGTTCAGAGAAGCCCTTATAGAATTTTAGAAGATTAGATAACACAAGAACTAGGGGCCACCAAGTGAAATTAATAGGCAGCAGGTTTAAAACAAATAAAAGGAAGTATTTCTTCACACAACCTGTGGAACTCCTTGCCAGAGGATGTTGTGAAGGCCAAGACTATAACAGGGCTCAAAAAAGAACTAGATAAATTCATGGAGGATTCATCAATAGCTATTAGCCAGGATAGGCAGGGGTGGTGTCCCTAGCCTCTGTTTGCCAGAAGCTGGGAATGGGCGACAGGATGTATCACTTGATGATTACCTGTTCTGTTCATTCCCTCTGAAGCCCCTGGCATTGGCCACTGTCAGAAGACAGGATACTGGGCTAGATGGACCTTTGGTCTGACCCAGTATGGCTGTTCTTATGTTCTTAATGTTCTGAGCAGCCAGAGTAGGTGGTGTTTTGGATGGGAAAGCAGGTTTTGAACGAAGTACACAGTCCAAAATGATTATGCTTTGTCTTTTTGTTCCTGCCTTTTTTGGTTGTTGTTTTTGCTTTCAGTGGACTGAAAAAGGGAAAGATGCAGCTTAGGGTCAAATGTATATTATGTGTCGTCATTACATAAACTTAGATAAATATATAGCTTCAGAACGGAAAAAGTTCACTTTTTAATCTTAATTCTGCACCTCTTTGATAGAATTGTTTTAGATCTGAACCTGTTTTTCAGCTTAACTCAAACATACTATTAGATTGCTATGAAACTCTATGATAATGATTTGAACTTTCTAGATAAAGCATTTAATTCTGACTTCTTCATGTAAAGTTCAGTTATATGAGGGCACTTTAGCCATAAGACATCTATATGAGGAAAGAAACAGTTACTAACCTTTCTGTAACTGTTCTTCAAGATGTGTTGCACATGTTCATTCCAATGTAGGTGTGTGCACACCGCAAATACAGTTGCCAGAATGTTTTTCCCTAGTGGTATCTGTTGGATTAGCTCTGGTGCCTGCTGGTGCCATGCGCACAGCGCCAATATAAAGGGCCCTGCCGACCCTATGCCCCCTCAGTTCTTTCTTTATCAGCTGACTCAGACAAGAGGGGAAGGACAGCAGGTCTTGGAATGGACATATGCAATGCATCTCGAAGAACACGAGTTACAGAAAGGTTAGTAACAGATTTTTCTTCTTTGAGTGCTTGTACGTGTCCATTCCAATATAGGAGACTCCCAAGCAGTTGTATAGGAGGTGAGCTCAGAGTTCATGAACATGCTGACTGCAACATTGCTCAGCCAAAGCTAGCATTGTTTCTGGCCTGCTGGGTGATGGCATAGGGCAGCAGTTCTCAAACTGTGGGTTGGGACCCCAAAGTGGGTCATGACCCTGTTTTAATGGGGTTGCCAGGGCTGGCTTAGACTTGCTGGGGCCAAAGCCAAAGCCTGAGCTCCAGTGTCTGGGGCTGAAGCCTGAAGGCTTCAGCCTTGGGCAGTGGGGCTGAGATTACAGGCCCCGTGCCTGGGGGTGAAGCCCTTGGGCTTCGGCTTTGTCCCCCACCCTGGGGCAACGGGGCTTTGGCTTTGCCCTCCCCCTCCCCCCACTCGGGGCGGCACAGATCGGGCGGGCTTAGGCTTCAGTCCCCCCTCCTGGGGTCGTGTAGTAATATTTTTTTTCCAGAAGGGGGTCGTGGCGCAATGAAGTTTAAGAACTCCTGGCATAGTGAGTCAAGAATGTGTCACGAATGACCAGGTTGCCACCCTGCAGATGCCCAGAATAGGGACTTGCGCTAGGAAAGCCGCCAAGGAGGCCTGCGATCTTGTGGAAAGAGCGGTCAGGTTGGCTGGAAGCAGAACGCCCGCCTGCTCATAACTTGTGCGAATACACAATGTGATCCAGGACAAGATTCTCTGAGCGGAGATAGGGAGACGTTTCATCGTCTCTGCTACCACTATGAATAGGTGAGCAGATCTACGGAACAGCTTGGTCCTTTGTATATAGATCAGGGCCCATCTAACATCTAGAGAGTGTAGACGTTGCTCCTGTTCAAATGTGGTTTCGGGAAGAACACTGGTAGAAAGATTGGTTAACTGCAGTGAAACTGCAAAACCACTTTCAGGAGGAAAGCTGGTTGCAGATGCAGATGCACCTTATCCTTAAAGAAAATCCTGTACAGGGGCTGTGACATGAGGGGGCACACATTAAAAAAAACCATCTGACCGAGGTGATGGCGACTAAAAGGAGAGGTGAACTAACGAGCACATTGCCAGTGGCTCAAACAGGGAACCCATAAGCCTTGATAAGATGAGGTTTAGGTCCCAGGGAGGAATGGGATCCCTAACCTGGGGGTACAACCTCTCTAGCCTGTAAGGAAACACATAACTATCTCATGAGAGAAGGTAGACCAGTTGTCAACTGGGGGGATGGAAGGCCAAAATCGCTGCGAGGTGGACCTTGACCATAAAAATATCCAAACCTTGTTGTTTCAAATATAATAAGTACTCAAAATAAGCTGCAAAGAGGAACGCAAGGGCCAGAACTCCATGCTGGGAAGACCAGATGAAGAATCGCTTCCAATTTGCAACATAAGTCATCCTGGTGGAGGGCTTCCTACTGCCTAGTAGGACCTTATGGACCTGCTCCAGGCATGCCTGCTCCTCTGGATTCAGCTGCGGCACTTCCAGGCCATCAAATGGAAGGAGCTGAGGTTCGGATGGAGCAGCCGACCGTGGTCTTGGGATATCAGATACGGATACAAAGGAAGCAGGAGTGGGTCCTTTATTGAGAGGCCTGACAAGGTGGCAAACCAGTGTTGCCTGAGCCATGCAGGTGCTATGAGAATGGCCAGGTCCTGGTCCTGTTTGGCCTTCATCAGACCCTTGTGCACTAGCAGGATAGGAGGAAAGGTTTAGGTAGGGTGACCAGACATCCCGATTTTATCGGGACTGTCCCGATATTTACTTGTTTGTCCCACGTCCTGACCAATGTTCGGTCGGGACGCGAATTGTCCCGATATTTTGCCCTCCGGCGCACAGGCGGAGGGGGCTCGTGCCCCCCCCCCGCCCCAACTCTGCCCTGGCCCCGCCCCAATTCTGCCCCCTCCCTCCCCCATTGGATCCCTCCCCAAATCCCCGCCCTGGCCCCGCCTATTCCCCAAGCATGCCGCATTCCTCTTCCTCCCCCCTCCCTCCCAGGCTTGCGCTAATCAGCTGTATGGCGGCGCAAGTGCTGGAGGGAGGGGGGAGAAGCAGGACGCGGCAGCCCACTCAGGGGAGGCAGAGCAGAGGTGAGCTGGGGCGGGGCGTGGGCTGCCGGTGGGTGTTCAGCCCCCACCAATTTTTCCTATGCTCCGGCGGCTCTTGGTTTTTTGTTTTTTGCTCCGCCGGCACTCCGCCCTCTACCCCCCCCGCGTCCCGCGTCCCGATATTTCACGTTTCTCATCTGGTCACCCTAGGTTTAAGTGATCTGTCCACAGTAGCAGGAAAGTGTCTCTGAGAGAACCTAGGCTGTGGCCTTGCAGGGAGCAGAATTGGTGGCATTTCCTTTTGATTCAGGTAGTGAACAGGTCTATCTGGGGAGTCCCCCACTGTTGGAAAATGACCCTCATGACATCCGGCTGGAGGAACCATTCGTAGTGAGAGGAGAAAGCCCTGCTGAGGCGATCCACCAACTGGTTCTGCGCTTCCATGAGGTGAGACGCCTCGAGGTGGATTGAATGCACTATGCAGAACTCCCTGAATTGCTTCCTGACACAGAGGGGAAGAGCACGCTGTACCTTGTCTGTTGATGTAGAATGTGGCTGTCATGTTGTCTGTGACAACCAAAACTACCTTGTTTGCAATGTGAGGCAGGAACACCTAGCAGGCTAGGTGGATCACCCTAAGCTCTCTGATGTTGATATGGAGAGAGTTTTCTTTTGGGGACCAGAGACCTTGAGTCCTGAGGGACCTCAGGTGGGTTCTCCTGCCCAGCAACAAATTGTCTGAGACCAACAACGTCGAAAATTAGGACTGCAAAAAGGGTACACCCGCACAGACCACGTGATGGTCCAGCCACCGCTCTAGGGAGACGAGGACTTGAGAAGGTATGGCGATGATAGAGTCTAGATGGTAATGGACAGGCAAGTACACCGTGGCCAGCCATACTTAGAAGTCTGAGACGCAGCCTTGCGTGTTGCACGATGCTATGTGGCCCACCTCTGCGCTGGTTGTAACCAGGTGGGCCTTGAGGGACCTTTATCAGGGTTGTGATCTCCCCAAACCAATCTCCCAGGAGCAAAGCTCTGGCCTGAATGGAGTTGAGAACCACCCAGATGAACTCTATCCTCTGTAGTGGGACGAGGGTGGACTTTTGTGTGTTTATTAGCAGGCCTAGGGCCTGGAAGGATGATTGGATGAGGAAGATGTTGGATTCCACCTGAGCCCTGGTCCGACCTTTGACAAGTCAGTCGTCTAGATACAGGAAGACATGTACTCCCCCTTTCCTCAGGAAGGCAGCTACCACTGCCATGCATTTGGTGAAGACACGTGGTGGAGCAGCTGACAGGTTGAATGGAAGCACCGTGAACTGGTAATGTACCTGGTTTACGATGAATCTGAGGAACCTTCTGTGGCCTCGGAAAATCGATAAGTGAAAGTATGTATCTTTTAAATCGAGGGTGGCATACTAATCCCCTGGATCCAGAGAGGGAATGAAGGAAGCAAGGGAGACCATCCAGAACTTGAAGTTCTTGAGGTAGTGGTTAAGACAGTGCCGGTCTAGAATAGGTCTGAGACCATCCTTGGCTTTTGGAATCAGGAAATAACAGGAGTAGAACCCCTTTCCTTTCAAGTTTTATGGAATCTCTTCTACAGCTCCCACCCAAAGGAGGGACTGGACTTCTTGTACCAATAGTTGCTCATGAGATGTGTCCCTGAAGAGGGGCAAGGAGGGAGGATGGGAAGGTGAGGTAGACACAAGCTGGAGGGTGTATCTCACTTCTACCATGCTCAGCACCCAGCAGTACCAAGTAGTGCGGGCCCAGGCTCTGAAGAAATGGGATGGGGCAGTCCAAAACAGGAGCGGGGGAGGGTAACTGGATCCGATATTGTGGGAACTGGGATGTTCCATCAAAAGGAGTGCTTCAAGCTCCCCAAGTTCCTGGTGGTGTCTTTCATTGGACCCAAGGTGAAAGCTGGCGGAGGTCTATGCCTAAACCCCCTGTTCTTTCTCCTCTGTGTGTCCTGCTGGGCTGGCAGGGCGATGTACCAGCCAGCCTGTTGGGTCCTGTAATGTTTCCTAGAAGCCGCTGGGGTATACAACCCCAGAGACTTCAAGGTTGCCCTGGTATCCTTAAGCCCATGAAGCTTAGCATCACTTTGCTCCAAGAAGAGTGAGGACCCTTCAAAGGGGTGATCCTGGAAGGTTTGCTGAACCTCCTGAGTAAATCCAGATGACTGTAACCATGAGCTCCTGTGCACGGTTACAGCTAAGGCCATGGATCTGGCTGCAGAGTCAGCCACGTCCACGGCTGCCTGTAAGGAGGCCCTTGATACTGTTTTTCCTTCTTCAACCAGCGAGGAGAACTCCTGTCTGGCTTCTTGAGGGAGCAGGTCTTTAAACTTTTGCATGGCATACCACATATTAAAGCTGTAGCGGCCCAGTAGTGCTCTCCTGTAGTATAGACCTTTCTGCCAAATAAGTGTAGCTTTTTGGGATCCTTCGCTTTAGGCATTGCTCCCAACTGGCCTTAGTGATCTCTTCGTTAGCAGCTGAAACTACCAGGGATCCTGGAGGGGGGTACGAGTATAAGAACTCATAACCCTTGGTTGGCATGAAATACTTCCACTCTGTACGCTTTGCCATGAGAGGAAGGGACACAGGGATCTGCCATAGCACCTTGACTGGGTCCATGAAAGCCTCAGTGAGTGGCAGGGTCACCCTCGATGGGCCCGCAGCTGTCATGATATCCAGTTTTGAGGCCACCCACTTTAGTAAGTCTTGGTGAGCCTTGTGGTCAGCCTGGGGAGGAAACACACCAGCTGTCACCCCAGCCTCATCTGGGGGAGAGGAAGAGGAAGCCAGCACTGGCCGGGGGACCTCCACCTCTCCTTGTGTTTTGCCTGGGACCCGTGGCACCTCCTCTTGAAGTTTGGTACCGAAGTCCAGATTGGGAGTCTCTCGGCGAGGTACCAGTGGTCCTCTGTTCTCAGAGGCCACCAAGTAGGAGCGCCTTTAGAAAGAGCCCTGGGCTGGAGGAACCCCCATGGATTCCAGAAGGGCCATTGCACGCACTCAGTGTCACCCCTGCATTTGGGGCAATAGTGGAGTAGGAGTGCCTCAGGGAGTAGCGTGGGTGACTGCGAGGGCGAGATGAGTATGATCCCACTTCCGACGATGACGAGGAGTCCTGGTGTGGCAACAGGGGCGATGCAGACCCTGTTGGTGCTGGAGATGGTGGTGGACGGTGGTGAAGCCTGTGATGAGGCCATCAAGGAGCCAGGTGGTGGCTGGAGGAAGATGGTTCCCTGCAACTCAGTGGCACTGGCAACACCGATTCCAGCATTGCCAGAGATGGAGGCACTGGCAACAAAAGGAGGTCCCTGGCTGCTGCAAACATTTCAAGAATTGATGGCACCATAAACATACTGGAGCCACGTTGCCTGCCTGAGGTCGGTGCCTCTAAATTCAGTGGAACCTGCCTATGTACCGGAGTTGCTGGTGCCGAGATGGAAGAGTATCCCAGCACGGATCTCAGTGTATCCCAGTCCCCATGTCTGACTGACTTCTGTGCTGGGGATCGACCTCTCTCTGGCTGCTTCTTGTTTTTCTTCTTAGGCACCAGGAATGCTCTGCACCGACACCGAGGTACTTGGCACCGAGTCCGAGCAACTCAGTTCTAAGCAGGTCTCAGAGCTGCCTCCATGAGAGAGCCCTTCAGTCTCGCTTCCCGGTCCTTTTTTGTGCAAGATTTGAAGTCCTCACCGATCTGGCAGCAGTCCTTCTCTGAGCCTCTTCCAAGCACTTGAGACAGCTCAAGTGCGGGTTGCTCAAGGGCATTGACTTGCCACAGGAAGCACTGGGCTTGAAGCTGGGTGACCAAGGCATGCCACAGCACCTGGAGATGGACAAACTTCACTAACTGATCGGGGAAGGGTCCAACACTAATGTAACTGGGAAAAAAACTGACTAGCTACAAAAGAAACTGATTAACTGTTTACTCTAGAAAATAGCAAAAACCATTGTGAAGTTTGCCGAAGCAACCAGAGCAGTTCCATCAACTGTCATGGGCGGTAACAAAGAACTGAGGGGGCATAGCATCATCAGGGCCCTTTCTACTGGCACTATGAGTGCACGGCACCAGGGGGCACCAGAGCTGACCTGCCAGATACCACTAGGGGAAAAAATTCCAGCAGCTGTTTTCGGGGCATGCACACACCTACATTGGAATGGACATGTGCAAGCACTTGAAAAAGAAAACTGCATTGTAAACCCACAGATTCATAGATTTCTAGGCCAGAAGGGACCCTTCTGATCATCTAGTCTGAGCTCCTGTATAACACAGGGCACAGAACGTACCCAAAATCATTCCTAGAGTATATCTTTTAGAAAAACACCTAATCTTGATTTTAAAATTGTCAGTGATGGAGAATCCACGATGATTTGTGCATGAATGTATTTTTAACTCTCCTAGGTGTCAGAAATGCCAAAGCCTGCCTTTATGAAGAAGAACCTGGATGAACTTGGGATAGGAACTTATCACAACATTGCCTTCATACATCCAGACACTCCTATTATTAAAGCCTTGAACATATTTGTAGACAGAAGGATATCTGCATTACCAGTTGTGGATGAGTCAGGTATGTATTAAGCTGTACAAGAATATAGTAAGGGGGAGTGATAGCATGTTTAGTTTTGAATTTGCTATTTTGTACAATTATCTGTGCTGAAACCAGCCCTAAATCTATCTTTATACCATCCAGCCACTTGCTCATCAAACAAAGGTGAGGAGGGGATAGAATATAATTTGAGATACAAGAAATAAGCAAATGAAAAATCCAAGTTAACAGGCCTAGAAGATCTTATTATATCACCCCCCTGTTCAGTTAGCCAGATGTTCACTGTAACATGTCAAGTTTTTTTCATTCTTGATCTGAATTTTTTCCTTGTAATTATAAGGTAATTAATGAAACTAGGATGCAAGGAAATTAACTTTTTTCTTTTGTTTTTAAAACAGTTTACTAACTTTTTTTTTTTTTTTCATTTTTAGGAAAAGTTGTAGATATTTATTCCAAATTTGATGTAATAGTAAGTATCTTTTAAATTTTGTAAAATGTTTTAAAGTGTGTCTTTTGAGATTGCAGTCCTTCAATTGTTTGCTTCAGCTATTACTTATTCCTTAACTTTTAATTCGATGAACTGGCTAAAACACCACTTTCATTCACTTTGCACAGTATTTTTCTGGCTTATTAGTGTTTCTTATACATGTACATCTGGTGGTCTACATTACTCATGGCACCACAATAGAGGACGTATAGGTTTCATCCCCTTCCCTGAGTTCAGACATCCTCTTCTTGACTACTGCTGCACCAGAGCCTGACTCTTTCAGAGAGTTTTAGAGTGAGGATTTCCTCTTACAGGTTGCTGGGAGTTTCATATGACTGGATTTTTACGCCTGGGGGAATTCTGCCACTGCGCACATGCAGAATTCATGTTCCCCTGCAGATTTATTTGCTTCCCCACAGAAAATGATGGGGAAGCAAAGGGAAGCTGTGCAGGCAAGTGGGAGCTGGGGACTCTCATGGGCATAGTTTGGGGGCATGTTACACCCCCAAACAGAGGCGAGGTGTGCAGGGGCACTGCCATCCCATTTCTGCGGGTGCAAAGCTGCCCAGCTGAAGAAGGGTGCCACTCGGCTGGCTGTTGCTGACCCTGCAGCTGGATGCCGCTTCCTGGGTCCTAGTGCTGGTTGTGCTCCCCTTCTGTGTGCTGGGAGCCATCCTGTTTTCTGTACAACAGTGAGTGCCTGCGGTGGGCAGGGTGGGATGGGGTGGAAGGAACAGAATGGGGTGGGATAGGGCAGGGGGAGGAGGATGTGGGAGTGAGGGGAGAGGGATGGGGCAGGGAACAGTAGGGAGGGGGAGTAAACAAATATGCAGTTTTTAATGCCCATGAGTAATAGCCAAACCAGTGAATATCTCGTTATGAAAGGGAAAGCCAGTTAAGTTCCTTACCTGTAACTTTTCTCATAAGAGAGGGCATCCAGTGGTCTGGGCAAAACTCTGAATATGAAAGTAGTCCTGATCCAGACTGTAGATATTATCTATAATACTTTTAACCCTCGCACTTCAGTAGTGATACTGGTGATGTGTTTTATCTAGTTCACGTAGTTCCAGCTTTGGAAGTTACCTTTTGGTGTCAGATTGCAGTGCCAGAACAGTCTAGCAGTGGGAGTCTGAGCTCAAGCAGGGAAGAAGATGGTGGGTATGGGGATGAAGCCTAAGATGCCCCCATTGTAGCATACTGAACAGGTCTAACTCATGAGTAATGCTCATAGCACTGGATATGCTCCTTCATGGGAAGAACGAACTACAAGTAAGGTAGCCAAGTTTCTCTTTATTGCTGATGTCACTTAAATCTCTAGAACTTCAGTTGACCTTCAAATTTTCTACTCCTTGTACAAAAGTAGATGGAGCAGCATTGAACCTCCTACCCAAAGATCATTCAGCAAAGGGAGTTCTTCATTGGCCTGGTGAACAATTGTGTATTAATTGTTGTCAAGTCTGTTTTGGGGTGTTTAACAGAAGTGCTTACTTGGCTGTGTTTATAAGCTGAAGGACTTCGATATACACCTCTACCTCGATATAACGCTGTCCTCGGGCGCCAAAAAATCTTACCGCGTTATAGGTGAAACCACGTTATATTGAACTTGATTTGATCCACTGGAGTGCGCAGCCTCGCCCCCCCAGAGCACTACTTTACCGCGTTATATCCGAATTCGTGTTATATCAGGTCGCGTTATATCGAGGTAGCGGTGTACTTTGCTTAATATATGAAGTGGAATAGCCATCAATTTACACCAAAAATGTAACTTGATATTTGCATTGATAGTTTAATGACAAATACCTGCTTGTCTCTTGTGAAGACTAATAATGATTCCTCTAATTTATTTTTCAGAACCTTGCTGCTGAAAAAACCTATAATAATCTAGATATCACAGTAACGCAAGCCCTCCAGCACCGTTCTCAGTATTTTGAAGGTGTTGTGAAGTGCAGTAAGCTGGAAACACTGGAGACCATTGTTGATAGAATAGTGAAGGCTGAGGTGAGATTACTTTGTTCACTTTAGTATTTTAAAGCAATAAGACAACAAGGGTACCAAATAGTGCATAAGCATCCTTTCATCAAAGTCCAATAAAATAACACAAAGCAACGTTGATGGTTCACTGCAGATGTTGCTTCTTACATTAGCATGTGTAGATATCAAAGTGTTGATTTACTAGGTTTATCAACGGGGGCACTGGTAATTTGCAGGTGATTTTGGTGAAATCAGTATGACTTCATTGAGGACTTGGCAGGTGATGGGGGAATTGCAAGATATTTTTTGTAGCTTGTATCTCCACTTAGCCCCACTGCTATGTTTTCTACTTGGTATCAGTGGACAATGGAAGAATCTTTCAAAAATAATGTTATTCAAGAGAAATGCTGCTTTTGGAACATACTTGGCAACAAATGCACAGTCCTGCAAACTGCACTGTGGATGCCTAACGCTTTGCAGCTGACAAGCTATGTTTGAGAGTGCATGTCATATTTTTCAGAAGTAACCTCAGGATCAAAACCATGATTAGAGTGAGTGAGGGCCTGTGCAAAGATGGCATACTTTTTTGTGTAGCTGTAAGATAATTATATATGTATATATATTATATTATAATAATAATTAAAGCTGAATAATATAGTCAATTAAAGGACGATAATATAATTAATGCCAATCAACATGGGTTTATGGAAAATAAATCCTTTCACACTAACTTGATTTTTTTTTTCATGAGATTCCCAGCTTGGCTGATAAAGATAATAGTGTTGACATAATATGCTCAGATTTCTGTAAGGCATTTGATTTGGTACCACATGACATTTTGATTAAGAAACTAAATAATACAAAATTAATATGGTATACATTAAATGGATTTAAAAATTGGCTGATTAGTCTCAAAATGTAATTGTAAACAGGGAATCACCGACTAGGTGTTTTTAGTGGGGTCTTGTAGGGATTGGTTCTGGCCCCATGCTATCTAGCATTTTTATCAATGACCTGGAAGAAAACAAAATAATCTCTAAGTTTACTGATGACACAGATTGGAGGAGTGGTAAATAATGAAGAGAACAGGTCACTGACAGAGTGATCTGGATTGCTTGATAAGCTGGGCATAAGTAAGCAATATGCATTTTAACATGGCTAAATGTAAATGTATACATCTATTAACAAAGAATGTAGGCCAGACTTACAGGATGGGGGACTCTGTAAAACATTTGGGGGTCATGGTGGATAATCATCTGAACATGAGCTCCCCGTGCAATGTTGTGGCCAGAAGAGCTTATGTGATCCTGGAATGCATAAATGTGAATCTCAAGTAGGAGCAGAGGTCATTTTACCCCTGTATCCTGGCTCTGGTATGAGCACTTCTGGAATACTGTCTCCAGTTCTGGTGTCCATAGTTTGAGAAGGATGTTTGATAAATTTGGGGGAGGGGGGGTTCAGAGTAGAGCGAGGGGAATGATTAAAGGGTTAGAAAACATTTCTTTATAGTGAAGTAATTCAACCTATTTATCTTAATAAAGAGAAGGTTAAGGGGTGACTTGATCACAGTGATAAGTATCTACATGGGGAACAAATCTTTGATAATGGGCTCTTCAGTCTAGCAGAGAAAGGCATAACCTGATACAATGGCTAGAAGCTGAAGCAAGTCAAAATCAGACTGGAAATAAGGCACAAGTTTTTAACAATGAGGGTAATTAACCATTGGGACACTTTACTGCGGGTTGTGGTGGATTCTCCATCACTAGCAGTTTTTAAATTGAGATTAGATGTTTTTCTAAAAGATCTGCTCTAGGAATTTTGAGGAAGTTCTATGACCTATGTTATATAGGAGGTCAGCGTAGATGATCACAGTGGGCCCTTCTGACCTTGGAATCTGTGAATCTGAGATAGTGTGTGTGTGGAAGGCACTGGAGGTATTAGGAACTAAAAGTTGTGGAGAAGCTGGCTGACCAGATGGCTAGTGATCATACTGTAATTGGGTCTTAACCAAAGTTTCAGTATAATCTGTTGGCAGATTAGGGTACTCCCAGAAATTAAGACTACTGGGAAATTGGTCACCCTTTGCTGACCGGATGGGGAAGAAATATGATAGAATATTATTGGCATCTTTTAAAACTTTTGTGGAATGTCCTTTCAGATTAATTCACTGTCCAGATCATATGACAAGTATAAGTGAAAGAGTTAACAGTGATTTTTAAATTGTTTATAAACTGCAGAGTAACCACTACATTGAGATGGATGGAGCAGTATACATCTTACAGCTATTTTAGTATGTCTCTAGACTCAGGAAGATCGTACCGCTTTTTTTTTTTTTTTTTTAAAGGTTATCTTTACAAAAAGAGAGGAGGGACTACAAACTTAGCTTTCTAAATGAAATCTATAAATGCTGTGGAAACCATCCTGGCAGACTTTTTGAATCTTGGATGTCTTTTAAGCATGGAAACCCTTAACACAGGTTTCCAGCGCCCCTGGTTATGAGATGCATTTACAATGAGGCAAACTTAAACAACAAATAAGAGTTCAAGCATGCTAAAAGCATAAAGATATGTGTAAATTCAAATGACAAATACATAACATTAACATTACTGCATCATGCATCCCTGATCATGTTTAGTTATGATATACATCTGGTTCCTACTGATTCTGCCATGTGATGTTACCTGACTGACCAGAGAAGCAGACATTATGAAGTCTGAATCAGTTTCACCTGTAGCTGTATCTACCAATGTTTGGGTGCTGTTATCCTCTGTCTTCCTTCTCCAGTATCAATAGACTTCATGTAAGGGAGCAAGAGAGAGGTGTCCACCTATCAAGCCCATTTCAGAAAAATCAAAATTACCCATTTCAGTCATCTTCATGAGTCATTTAAAACCTATTATTTCAGTTTCTGCATCCAAGATGTTGCATCTTCGGGGACCCCAATCTTGCATTTATTTAATTTGAGTTAATTCCCAAGATTGTCAATCCTATTCCTCAGTATTCCATTAGAACTGTATCAACAGACAGTTCCATATCCTCTGGCTTTTTCTGTGCCCACTAAAGCTTGCAGTTTGTACTACAGTGTGTCTAGAATGACCCATATTATGTCTAACTTTCTATTAATATCTTTAGAGGTCTTAAATCCATTCCAACAGTTTCAAAAAAGATTCCTTCCCTTGGGAGTGCAAGCTGAGCCTGGTAAGGCCATACTTATCCTCCCTCAGTCTGTAAGAATTACACTGTGTTCCTCAATGGACTCACTTTTGCTCACAATCTTTATGGAATGTCTGGACCCCCCAAAGAACCCTTCAGAAAAAATGAGCCAACCATTAGTGCAGAAATACAAAGGGAGTGATTTGGACAGCATGTCACACAAGGATGTGGCCCATCTTGGCCTGCCTGCCTGACCCTTCCTCATTAACCTTTGTTTTACCAGGTGACAGCTCCCTGAGAAGGAAAATCACTTTTACAAGAGGAACCTGCTTCTTGAGACTTGCCACTTGATAGCTGCAGTATAGTTCAATTCACACAACTTCAAACATTCACTTAACATCTAATAGGAAAAACTGTATGTATTTTTGTGCACATTGTATAACGAATGAAATTTTTCTATATAAATGGATACACTATAAATACACAAATATAAAATATTTCTCAATGAGTCAGCTTTATGTAGAGGCCCACAAATATTCTAGAAATCTGGCCCTGTTCCCCAGTGATGTTAGAAGCTGCCCATTGGCTGGGGGGATTAGTTTGTGTCTTGTGTGTAAAACACTTATTTTTACTATAAAAATTCCAGGTGTGGTACTAAATTGATCTTTTTGGTTGCTAAACAAGAATGCTTAATCATACTGGTATTAAGTGTTTAATTGATATACTAATAATTTTTCTTAATGGAACTCACGACACAATGTGAGAAAGATGACCAAGTGATTAAATGTGCGTGATATACAGAAAACTAATATCCGTGTCTAAAGTATCACCAGCACAATTTCATTAGAAGAAAAAAATATAAAAACAGAATTTTCCCCCTTTTCTTTCTATTTCTTTCCTGTGTTCCCCATTTGTATCAGGTGGGTATGACTGTTCAAATACAAGAGAAGAGGAGCTCTAAGGTATCCTGACTGGTATGTAGTTAACCTCAGTCCTAAATTAACGTACCATTACTTTAATCAAACCAGAGATGCTGCTTTCATGCTGTTGTCCCCTTGGTGAGGGTGATGAGGTTTCTTCTTTGCACTTACTAGCATTTGAGAAATTTGATTGCCTAGCACTAAGGGGGTTCCAAGGTGATAATAAAAGAAATAGGAAAGTTGTTAACATTTCAACTCTGTTTTTTGCCCTTGTCACTTGTATCTGTCATCCCTAATCTCATCTTTGAGAGAGAATAATGCCAGTTCTCATTGAAATACTGTGCTGGAAGCAGTAATCTCACTATTTACATTTTTACTCATTTGGACATCTTTCCCATGAAAAAAAGTGATGTCTTACAGAAAACTGATTTTTAGTGATAGTAAAAAAGAAGAAATGGTTAAATGTTGAACCTTAAGATAAATGATCAAGAGTATTCAGCTGTTAGATATCTACATTTTATACTCAAGTAGATGATCAACTCTTACTCTTGAAGTTTGTCAGTATAACTGTATGTTGCAGTTAAATTTGATTATTCAAACTGAAATTGTTAAACTTTTCACTATTTATGCAACAAGTAAATAATATTGCTCTCAACTTGTAACAAAACTAGATTGGTTAGCTTCACTTTGTTTCTGATTAGGTTCATTTTTCTGGTCCTGATGAATGCTGCAATGTTTAGATTATAAACTCAGAAGGTGAATATTTGTTGATGAAAACTCTGTTTCTGCTAAATATATACACCTCTACCTCGATATAACGCTGTCCTCGGGAGCCAAAAAATCTTACCGCGTTATAGGTGAAACCGCGTTATATCGAACTTGCTTTGATCCACCGGAATGCGCAGCCCCGCCCCCCCCCGGAGCACTGCTTTACCGCGTTATATCCAAATTCGTGTTATATCAGGTGGCGTTATATCGAGGTAGTGGTGTATATATACAAAATGTGAAACATTTCTGTTGGTCTTAAAAGTCTACTCTGAAAAGTGACTGTAAAAATATCACCTTGCTATTCACAAATCTCTGGGTATTCAGAGTTGTATCTACTTGGTCTAGCAACCCATCTTTGCTACTTCACTCTCCTAGCTGTGTTATCTCTGCAGTATGACATGAAATCTGTTCAGGCTTCATGCAAAATTAGCAGAATTGTTATTCAGGTTCCAATTTTAGAACCAGATTTGGCCCTCAATCTCACCTGTCCAATCCCATTACAGAGAAGTGTCACTGAAAACAACTTGAATACGATGAGCTTGAATAAATCTGACTGCAGAATTTGACATACACAATCTCCTCTTCCTGATGATGGTGCACATGCAAGGACGCAGCTTGTGAATATAAGATGCCAGGTTGAGTTGGCAGAGGCTGTCAGTTGGAAAAATCTCTCTTTAAAGTCAAGTTCTTATCATTGTACTCTAATTCATATCAATGTATTCAGAGGTTATTCACTCAAATTTGAAACTCACAATGGCACTTCAGAGTTGCTTTTCAGAACAGAGCTATGCTAAGTCTTAAAGGCTTAGGTTTTGTAAAAAGAAATAAATTATTATTTCTGGGTTGATATCGCTTGACAGGGTCCCTTTTGCTGCAGTATCACACAAATATTACAACTGTGTGCTCCTTTAAGTAGCAGCTTAAGCATGTTGTGATACCACCATATTAAAATGTTAGTTAAGAAACTGATGACTGAACAATTTCTTCCCTCTAATTCTGGAAATTTGCCCACCTTAAGCACTTTATTTTAGGACTCTTGTTTCACTGTTGCCATTATTTATAAATCAGAAAAATAAAATTCCTATCCAATAAAATGTATTTTCCCTGCTTGCAGGTTCATCGTCTGGTAGTAGTGAATGAAGCAGATAGCATTGTGGGTATCATCTCCCTCTCTGACATTCTACAAGCATTGGTGCTCACGCCAGCAGGTATAGATGCTGCCTTCTGTCCTCTTTTCATAAACCTTCAGGTACAGTAGGGTATAGCATAGCATGCTGTTCTTTAGTCTGCTTGATTTGTTGCTAATGTCTATTATAGACTTTAAGGTCCAAAGGAACCATCAAGTTCCTCTAGTCTGACCTGCACATTGCAGGCCATGGAATCTTGCCCACCCACTCCTGTAATAGACCCGTAACCTTTAGCTGAGTGATTGAAGTCCTCAAATCATGATTTAAAGACTTGAAATTACACAAAATCCACCATTTACCCTAGTTTAAACCTGCAAGTGACCCTGTGCTCCATGCTGCAGGGTCTCTGCCAATCTGACTTGGGGGTGGTGGGGATTCTTTCCTGCCCCCAAATATGGCAATCAGTTAGACCCTGAGCATTTCAGCAAGATCCAACAGCCAGACACCTGGGAAAGAATTCTCTATAGTAACTCAGAGCCCTCCCCTCTAGGGTCCCATCACTGGCCGTTCGGGATATTTGCTGCTAGCAGTCACAGATCAGCTATATGCCAGTGTAAGCAGTTTTATCATACCATCCCCTCCATAAACTTATCAAGCTCAGTCTTGAACCCAGTTAGGTTTTTTTACCCCTACTGCTACCCTTGGAAGGCTTCCAGAACTTCAGTCCTCCGATGGTTAGAAACCTTCGTCTAATTTCAAACCTAAACTTGTTGAATGACCAGTTTATATCAATTCATTCTTGTGTCCACACTGGTGCTTAACTTAAATAACTCCTCTCCCTCCCTGGTATTTATCCCTCTGATGTATTTATAGAGAGCAATTGTATCTCCCCTCAGCCTTCATTTGGTTAGGCTAAACAAGCCAAGCTCTTTGAGTCTCCTCTCATAAGAAGACTAAGGGGGGACATGATAGAGGTATATAAAATCATGAGTGATGTTGAGAAAGTGGATAAGGAAAAGTTATTTACTTATTCCCATAATACAAGAACTAGGGGTCACCAAATGAAATTAATAGGCAGCAGGTGCCACAGGATTCTTTGCTGCTTCTTCACGCAGCGCACAGTCAACTTGTGGAACTCCTTACCTGAGGAGGTTGTGAAGGCTAGGACTATAACAATGTTTAAAAGGGGACTGGATAAATTCATGGTGGCTAAGTCCATAAATGGCTATTAGCCAAGATGGGTAAGAATGGTGTCCCTAGCCTCTGTTCGTCAGAGGATGGAGATGGATGGCAGGAGAGAGATCACTTGATCATTGCCTGTTAGGTTCACTCCCTCTGGGGCACCTGGTATTGGCCACTGTCGGTAGACAGATACTGGGCTAGATGGACATTTGGTCTGACCCGGTACGGCCTTTCTTATGTTCTTATGTTCTTAAGGTATGTTTTCCATTACTCTGATAATCTTAGTAGCCCTTTTCTGCACCTGTTCCAGTTTGAATTCATCTTTCTTAAATATGGGAGACCCGAATTGTACACAGACCATTATACATCTCATCTGGAATACTAACACTTCCCTATCTCTGCTGGAAATATCTCGCCTGATCCATCCTAAGATTGTATTAGCCTTTTTTCACAGCTGCATCATTGGCAGCTCATTGTCATCCTGAGATCAATCAATACACTCAGGTCTTTCTCCTTCTCTGTCACTTCAAACAGATAAGTCCCCAGCTTATAGCAAAAATCACCAGATCCAGAAATATTGCTATTATATTTATTGTCTTGATGTCAAATACTATAACTGTTAAAACATATTTTCTAGTGTACTTTCTATTTTTGGCAGAAAAAACAACTAAATCTCCATGTTCAAGTTTGAAGGGAAAGGTGAATCTGGATGATTTATCTCTTAAGTATTATACCAGCTTTCACCATTAGAGTCAAACTTTGCTTATGGAGTGTAGAACAGAGCATTCCATGAATGCTATTGCTGTTGGCTGTAGAGGCTGCTGCTCCTATATCTCATTTCTAGGGAAAAAACTGGGGCTTGTTTTGAGAGGAGGAAGTATGGAATCAAAATGTGGGATACTTAATTAAAACTACTGACAGGTACCCGGTCACATAAATCAGAAGTTTTATAAAACTCTCACTATTTATGCTGATGCTGTTTTGTATTTCTCTCAGCTTAAGCAATGGAAAACAATAGCTAGTTTCACTTTTTATAGTAAGTTTTCACTTTTAGGTTCTACAGTTAGTACAATGCTGTAAAGTTTTAAGCAAAAACCCTCTTTCCATTTTAATGGTGGGGTTAAGAGAAACAAACATTTGAGTCAAGATTTTTTTTTGTTTAAACACAAAAAGTTTCCTGAATTTTGGGCCAAATTTAATCTGATACTGCCCCTTTAAAAGAAAGTGTCTAACCATAAGCCCAAGTGGAATTTTTCATTTGCATTGATAATGCTAAATTTAGCTTGAGATCAGTTGTGGTGTCTGCCTATGTATATGGAGAAAGGAAGTGTGACTGTTAGGAGGAGAGACTATAGGATTTCTCCTCTAAGTGGTGGATAGTGGTTGCTGTAGGTAAGGAAAAAAAACAAGTGGGTGGGGGAGAACTTGTGGTATTTAACATAGTGCACAATCTCTCTCCACAACTGTATACATTTGAAGTCTAGCTGTCGCAACCCCAGGTTTCCTATGGCCATCTGCTGCCACCACCAAGCTGCTCACCTTGGGGCAACCCTTCCTCTGCTCGCTTGTTAGAAGGGATTCAGTTGTCTCAAGGAGCAAGGGTCTCCGGTAGGTGTTCGTTGAAGGCCACTACAGAAATTACCACAGCTCCACTCCAGATTGAATTCACAAACTTGTAGTGTATTATTTACAATTAAAACCTATGAATGAACTGATCATCTGGAAGTGCTCACTGGTCTTTCAAGCCATGGAGTCCTGTGTTCTCCCAGTCTGGTCTCACTGCAGCCCCCTCAGCAGCCCAGACCTCTTTAATACGTGATGGGCCAGTCTCTGGAGTCTAGAGAAACCTTTCTTGGCAACTTCAGAAAACCTGGATAAAACCACCTCCTGCTGGCAAGTCTCCACATTTAACTCTAACAGTCCTCTTCCAACTGCTGACTTTCAAACAAACATTCCAGGGTGGCTCCTAGCAACCTCATGGGCCCTCAGAGGTCTTAGATTTCAAATCTCTATCTTGCTTCCTCACACATTTTACCTCCCTGATAGCTAAAATAATAATGTAAATACAGCACATACCCTAACGTTCCCCAACCCATTGGCTTAAAGTTGCTGGCTAAAGAATGCTTGTCTCCGGGATCGGTGATTCGGCTCACTTTGAGTGCAGCTTCATCCTCATTCAGCTCATGGCCAGCTGGCTGCCTGGAACTGTAGAGGCGAGAAAGGGCTTGATGCTGCAACCCAGAAGCAGAGGTAGTGGTGAAGAGACTAAAAGAAATCCAGTATACTGAATGGTCTTCCAGCCCTGTCACCACTTGTTCTTCCAGGACAGTTGGACCACCCATTAATCAGGCTCTTCCTCTGTGCTAAAGTAAACTGATGCACCAGCATAATACAGATAGTGTGGGAATCCTCTTTGGCTCGGTCTCAAGTGGGTCTTCGACTTGAGGGAGCTTTAATGCTGATCTTGACTGCCATCAAGGACCCCAAAAAAAAAAGCACCAAGGGTCTTTTGTGCCATGGTTCTTGACCTCATCCTTGAAGAATCATCACCATTGGTTCAGCAACTGTGTGGTTGATTTGCCTTCTATGGCACTTGGCTGCGATGCTGAGGGACGCCTCTTAAAAAAAACAACAACAACAAAACAAAAAACAAAAGACAAACAAAGCCCCTCTGGCTTTGCTCATGTTCCTAATTACTAAAATTAACGTGTCTTCTTCAAGAATGGTATTGACTATTAAGTTAAGAGTCTCATACATAGTGAGTCAGTGTTGCAATATCCCAAATATGCTCCAGAACAGTGTGTTTCAAACTGCCTTTCCATGACTCTGAAGTACTGTCTGAGCAAGGACATTACATGTTTTTGAAAAGTCTGAATTTTTTTTCTATGAACAGGTGCCAAACAAAAGGAGAGTGAAACTGAGTGACTGCTGTGAATGTATAAAGCTTTCTAGGAGAACTTGAACAAAGTTTCTGGGTCAAGTTTGCCTCAAGAACACTGACTGCAATAGAAACGAGAAGAACGGTTATGAGAATGTGTATTGAAACTCAGTGATGGGTAATGTCTGTATTTTCCCCCAGTGGTGTCGCAAAAAAGCAGCATGACAAAAAAGCTTATATGTTTAAAAATGTAGGCTTGCATTTCAAAATGTCTTCAAAACGTTTGCTGAAAGACTATGTCCTTCATTAAAATGCACTGTATTCTGAAACTGTTTCATTCGTATTTGACAGAAGTCACTGGTCAGCAACAGACATCTGACATAAGGCAAGTGTATGGCATATTCATATCATAGTGCCTTATGTCAAATACAGCAATATGTCATCAGTTGCCCATCACTGTCAGAGGAAGTATTGTGCTAAACAAGACACTGTATTTGAATGTGAAAGTCTTTAAACCTAAAACCAAATCAGTTTCAGTTCTCATTAGATTTGTCATAAAAGTTGTAATTTGAATATCAGTAGATTACTTTAAAACTTTAATGACGGTTTCGTGTTTTTAATGTTGCATTCTGAACTGATATGTAAAACAAGACTGATTTAAAAACAGCTTTATTTATTTTTACTTTCATGGCAATTTTTTACACATTTTTGGTGGATAGCTAAAATTTCACCATGTCCATTAATAAACTGTTGATTGTTATACAAAAAAGTGGCAGATTTTTCTCATTTTTTAACACTTGGGAGCTGCAGAAGCTGTAGCTTCTAGATCAGCCCACATTACTTCAGTCTAAGGTTTTCAAAAGCACATGTTGAAAAGTGTTATTCTGTACTGTAATAGACAGGTACCGTGGAGGAGACTAAGTGCCAGAGAGCTATATATTTTCCTGTGTACTAAAATGTTAAATCATGTTTGTAAGATTGCAGATACGATTTTTTGTAAATTATAATGGATATACAGTTTTCGTACAGATGCAAAGAGCGAGGAAAGGTTTTTGCTAATGTAAATGCACCGTAAAGCTTAGAGATCACACTATATAATTGTAGACTTTCTTCTGCAGATGGAAGAAATTAAACAAACCTTACTATTTCAGTTTGTTCATAGCAGTTTTTGAAAATGCCAGGTATCTTTGCATGTACAGATTTTACATGCTTCTTGCATCCTTTTTTTCCCACCTGGATATTTGTTATAAGACATTGAATCACTCTTATCTCCCTTCCCTCTTTACAGGCCAATTGTGCATTAAAGGGACACTGTTACTTTAAAAGCAAACATCTTTACCTGGGTTATTGTATAACACCTTACACTATTAAAACTGAATGAATGTTCAGTCTCGCATTGATGGGGTGTTTCTCCATTTCTCCCAGATAGGACAATGAAAATGGATTGATTTGTCACTCTCTAATTCCAGGCACAGGATGGGAAATGTTTAAATTAAATTGAAAACTACATTAATGACTTGTTTAAAAAAAAAAAATGAAAAACCTGTCTTGTCAAAACTTGCTTTCTATAAACCTAAAGTTTGGGTCTATTGTTGACAACTCCTTTTTTAATAGCACCTCAGACTTTTTTTCAATATAAAATCTGAACACATTCACATAGTACACAGTCAAAAAAATTGTTCACTAATTTTTTCTCTCTCTTATCCCCTCTGAAAAGTTATAAAGGGTCTTTCTCTAAAAACTTTTCCTTTCTGACTAGATAAAAATTGACTCTTTCCCATATAGTTCAAATGGTGCTGAAGTTTAAATGGCTGCTTTGGTTTAACAATAACCTCAGCATATAGAGTTCATCATCCCCATCATAAATACCATTGTCCAAGCTCTGGGAATAATGTTGGTGGAGAGAGAAAAATAAAACTGAATGGAGTGGCTCTTGTTTTTTTCTCCAGTGGCAGTGTGGTAGAATTTTTTTTTCTTTGCAACTTCTTCAAAGTTAAGGCCTCAACATTGTCCCTTTTTTTAGAGAGCACTTGCATAATGTATGTGTTCAACACGGTCTGTTTTATTGGTGGTGTGTATTTGTAAGCCCACCGTTCTGCCAAAGAAGGGATGAAAATTTTATTCAATTGATGTGGTAAGAGAGACTGATTAAAGCAGAAGTTTAGTCACTTGAGAATTAATTATATTGGCTGAACTCCCTCCTGTCATAGGGAGAATCACAATCCGGTCTAAGTCTTTAAGAAAAAGAATTATCTGAATTATTGCATAATAATTAAAACCAAAATGCTCTAAATTCATGAAGGAGTGAGAGACCCACAAAAGGAGGCTGAGGTTTTTGCTTCTGATTCAGCAAAGTACCGAAGTGTGTGCTTAAAGTTAGTGTTTGCTGAATTGGGTCCTAAGTCTAGAACAGTACCCTTTTCTCTCACTTTTTATTTGGGCATTGCTGAGCACACAAACATATTGTAAGACCCTCTGATAAAAGGACTACAACCCTGTTACATACCACTGGGAAAATATTTATCACAAATACAGGTGGTGTACAGACTGCTGTAATATTCCCAATATGTACTGTTCCCAATACAGCATTATCTGTTTTAAGACACATGAGTTCTTACCTTCGTATGCTGTAAATAATATGTATGGCCTATGTACTGCATTACGTAAAGTGTTGAATTTGAGTAATCTACATCAAAATAATTGAACAGCTGTAAAATAAACATGTAAAGCATTGCTCTTTTACCACAAAATGAAATGCATTCAAATGTTCGTTTTTGTGTGTTTAAAAAACCATGAATGTAAGGCGGTGTTTGTTTTTTTTTAAATACAATCAAGTGAAATGAAATGTCTGTTACAAAACTTGAAATAGCTTAGTTTGTGAAATAAAATGCCAGTTAGACATGCAGAGTCGCATTAATTTTCAGTACTATGAACTTACTATGCAAATAATACTTTAAAAACCAAGGCCTTCACAACCCTAAGCAAATTCTGTCTGCCTCCCCTTGTAATTTCCCCACCTCCCACAGCAGGCCCTGGTAATAGTTAAATTGACATTATAAATAGGCAAAATCACATTGATTTCAAAATAATGGTAGCTGGAACTAACACTTTAATTATGTAATATACTGTAAATGCAATTCAAATTCATTCCTTGAATAATGAGGAAAGTGCAGGGCAAGATCTGCAGAAGAAAGTAGTGGAGTCTAGTCTCTTCTCAATCCTTTCTTCTTGAGATTCTACGTGGAAGTTTATCCCATCGTTACTGGATTCTAGAGATTCTCCACATCCCATCTGTGATCACTTATGTCATGCAGCACAACTCCTCCCTCACAGACCTATCTTATATTTGAAACCTTATATTTGAAAGAGTGCGTCTCCATCTGAAATTCAGCTCTTTTTCTCAAATAGGCAAGTGCTTCTGTCCTTGCTGATGTAAAAATCACTCCCTCCCTTTCCTTGGGGCCATATCACCTGTGTGCCACATTATCTATTTTAATTTTCTGACTTATCTATAAAGAATTTTTCATTTTAAAATTATCCTTTATCGGTCAAGTTGGTCTTTGTTCCAGGGTAGCCAAAATTGTAGGGGTGGGATCAAGAAATAGATATTGAACAGGAGCATTCCTTCAAAGAACAGAGCTGGCCATTACTCAGTTTTTTGTTCCTTGTAGTTGACCCTTAACTTGTCAGGAAGCTTAGAAGCACTCTCATAAGCATGAGAGTAAGTCTTCCTCTAAGTTCACTTCAAAGAAGTCAGACTTGACTGTAGGCAAGCCCACCAGCTTGGCCCATGAGGACTTAGGACATCCTAAGTCCCAGAGGCATGACAAGAAAGGTCATAAACATTGGGCTCCATCAGTACTGGACTCTGTTCCATCAGTACCATCATCCCCAGCTCTGCCCAAACCCTAGGGTCTGTCGGTACGAAGTCTGATCACCGGCAACTTTGGATACCACCCCAGGGTCTGACAGCCCGGACTAGCAGAACCTCTCCCACAGTTGGGAGATCTGAATCTGTTGCCGCCCCACAGGACATTTTCACTTTTCTGGATTCAGAATCCCCTCCTCCATCAGGCCCCTCCATTTCCAGGGAGATAATATCACCTCAGAGAGAATCGACTGCTGGAAGGAGCTTATCACCTGTCTTATACACAGAATACATCTCCCAACAGCACCACCACTGGAACTGGAATCAACCTTCTCCTCATCAGGAGATTGAGCCATTGAATGAACCACTCTTCCCTTACCCTATGTGTCTTCCACCACTCAAAAGGCCCACACCAGTTTGGGACCAATCTCCGCCTTATTTAACTCAGAGCTGCTGTTACCGTATGCCATGGGGGTCTCCCGAACACCTATTGACCCCCTCCTACTGGCCATATTGGGGGCATTGGGACCACTACTCCCCCTGCAGAGTTGATCCAATCTGCCAGGATGTCACCCCTTGTCTCCCCTCTAAGGGGACACTCAGATCTGCCCCCCAATCTGACAGGAGGAGGAGCATTACATTCCGGATCCAGCAGTTCTACCAGAATCAGCAAGACTGCCATCGTCCTCCCCGGATGAAGCGATGATTTATACGTCCTTTTCTTCCCCTCTCCCCTGATGACTTCAGGCAGTTCTAGGACCACCTTCACAGAGTTGCTGGAAAGCTTCAGATTACTCTTGAGGAAATGCAAGACTCCCAGCACAACCTCTTAGACATTCTGCACGCTTCCAGACCCAACAGAATAGCTCTTCCTGTTTATGAAGCCATACTAAAGCCATCTAGGAGAGTTTGGCACACCCCTGCCACCTGCACATCTATTCCAAAGGGGTGGAGAAGAATTATTAGGTGCTGGTCAGTGGTGTGGAATTTTTGTTTTCTCACTCTACTCCCAAGTCACTAGTAGTCGATGCCACTTCTGAAAGGGCTAGATAGCAACATCCTCAGTCAACTCCTGCTGACAAAGAGGGCAAACACCTGGATCTGATGGGAAGAAAGGTCTTCTCATCATCCAGTCTCCAGTTCAGGATGGCCAATTACCAATCACTATTGGCTAAAGAAGATTTCCTAAACTATGCCAAGTTTGAGGAGTTTACTGACAGCCTTCTGAAACAGGACAGAGCTTGTTTTCAAGCTTTGATAGATGAAGGCAAACTGATAGGACCACCTCCAATCTTCAGTCAATGGTGCTGATACCTCCTCTAGAGCTATGACTACTGCCAGCATCATGTTAAGGAAGTCATGGCTCCGTGTCAGGGTTTCCTAAGGAGGTCCAGAATACCATTTGAGGACCTACCCTTCAATGAACTGCACCTCTTCAATCAGATGGACAAGTCCCTCCAAAGCCTGAAAGATTCCTGAGCTACCTTCTGCTCACTGGGGATATACATGCCTGCCCCTAAGAGGAAGTTTCATCACCCATCAGTCAAATCTAGACATGGCTCAGCAGTTTTTCCATCAGAGGCCCTATAACGTCAGAGACAGAAGTTTCAAAAGTCCTGCTCGCCTACACCCTCTGCAACAGGATCAGGATCTCAATCTCAGCCCCCTGCGTGACGTTATTTTTGACAGGAGCTCAAGAGCAGCAAAACACTAAGGGCTTGTCTACACTACAGGGGACATTCGATCTGAGGTATGCAATTTGTATTACGTGAATAGCATAACTCAAATCGACGTAGCTTAAATCTACTTACCGGGGGGTCCACACTATGCAATGTCGACGGGAGACGCTCTCCCATTGACTCCCCCTACTCTTTTCGATTCGGTGGGATACAGGAGTCGATGGGAGAGCGACCTGCGGTCGATTATAGCAGGTCTTCGCTAGACACGCTAAATCAACCGCCGATGCATTCATTGCCGCTCGCCGATGCATCCATCGCCGCTCGTCGATCCCCCAGTAAGTGTAGACAAACCCTCAGTCCAACACCTCTCGACCCACACACATACCATTAGGGGGTCATCTAGCACTCTTTTTCAACATTTGGAGTGCAAAAACAATGGACCAGAGGGTGCTGAACGTCATCCACTCTGGCTATGTGATAGTTTGCATCCCTGTCTCCTCAAAAAAAACCAAAAAAACAACCCTCCCAACCCTCCTTCAGGGATCACTCTCATGAGAGTATTCTCAAACAAGAGATGAACTCTTTACTGCAGCAAGGTGTGGCAGAACACATCCCTCCTCAATACCAAGGGAGAAGGTTTACTTGACCTACTTCCTGATATCCAAAAAGAAGGGTGGTTGGAGACCAATCCTCAACCTCTGCCATATCAACTGCTTCATTCACAAACTCAGATTTCACATGGTCACATTGGCAGCGATAATTCCATCTTTAGAAAAGGGCATATGGTTCACAGCTCTCGATATGAAGAATGCTTACTTTCATGTAGATATTCATCCTGCCCACAGATGCTTTCTCAGATTCATGGTAGGCTCTCACCATTTTCATTACAGAGTATTCCCCTTCAGAATAGTGACCACCCCCAAGAGTCTTTACCAAGATATTCTTGGTACTGGCAGCCCATGTCAGACATTGTGGTCTCATTGTCTTCCCCTACTTCAACGACTGGCTCCCTGTTGCCAAGTCCTACCAGGAAGACTATGCATCAACTTCCATGATCCTACACCTCCTCTCCTCACTGGGAGTCAGCATAAATGCTGAAAAATCTGTTCTCACCTCCATGCAATCTCTGGACTTCATTAAGGCAACCTTAAATTCTATCACCACAAGAGCATACCTGCCCAAGGACAGGTTCCAGACCATGAACAATATCATAGCTCATGCCACAAGCAACCCTCGAGTACCAGTGAAGACATGTCTGCTTTGCCTAAGTCATATGTCCTCATGCACCTACATCACCCCATTCTCAAGACTCCACCTTCGTTGCCTTCAAACTTGGCTGCAGTCAGTATACTTCCCAAGCTGTCATTCCTTGAATCTCGTGGTGACAGTTCTGGCCAAGGTACTGTCTTCCCTACTGTGTTGGACAAAACCTTATCAGTTATGTGTGGGCATCCCCCTTCCTCTCCAGACAACACCATTATTACAGATGCATCCTTATTAGGTAGGGGGGCCCACATGAACAGCAACACAGCACAAAGTGCCTGGACATCTCGAGACTCCAGGATGCACATCAATATCCTGGAGTTGCGAGCAGTCTGGAAGAAATGCAAGTCTTTTTTTCCGTTCATCCGTGCTCAGTGTGTCCTTGTAATGTCAGACAACATAGCGACTGTCTTCTATATCAGCAAGCAGCGGGGAGCGAGATCCACCTCCTTGTGTGCAGAAGCAGTCAGCCTCCAGAACTGATGTATCAGCAATCAAATCATCCTATCAGCAGATGAACTTCCAAGAAAGCAAAACGTGCTTGCAGATTCCCGCAGCAGATATTTTGGGATTGACCACATGGGGAGTGCCATGATTTAGTACTGTGCAATATTTTCACTTTATGGGGAACTCCAACCAGGGATCTGTTCACCTCTCAAACAGGAAATGCACCTGTTGCACCGAGGTTGCCACTACCAGATGACACTCTGATTCTTTCTTGCCAGGACCAGTTCAACCGTGCCTTCCCTCTGCTACCACTTCTGCCACAAGTTCTACACAAAATCCAGCAGGATTTTTCTCACCCCCTTCTGGCCCAGACAGTTCTAGTTTCCCAACTACACGTCATCCCAACCACCAATCATCCTCCCAATATTCCCCAAGCTCCTGACCCAGTGGAACGGCAAGATCAAACACCCCAGTCTGTGTCCACTCCACCCTAGGGCTTGGTATTTGGACGGGTATATTTATGCTCCACAGCAGTACAAGATATCCTCTCTTATAATAGAAAGGACTTTACTAGAAAAATTTACCTAGCTAAATAGAAGTGCTTCTCTTGGGCACACTAAAGAGGGGTTCTCCAAGAGACTACAGATATCCATCTCATCTTGGACTATATCCTCTCTTTGAAGATGTCAGGTTTGTTCATCAGCTCCTTCCATGTCCACTTCATAGCGATCAGCACATACCACCCACCTTCTCAGGGCCACTCAGTCTTTGCACATCCACTCACCAATAGATTCTGGAAAGGCCTAATAAGAACCTTCCCACGTATTCAGAAGCCTGCTCCCCAGTGGGCCTTAACCTTGTTCTCTCAGTATTCACAGGGCTCCCCTCTGAGCCTTTGGCTACTTACTCCATGTCTTTCCTTTCCATGAAGGTTGCTTTCCTTGTAGCCATCATCTCAGCGATGATGGCTGATTCGTCGTACACTGTAAGGATAAGGTTTCTTTACATCTACACCCTAAATTCACTCCTAACATAGTTTCAGAATTTCACCTTAACCAATCCATTCACTTACCTGTGTTCTTCCCCAAACCACAAACTTCCACAGAAGAACGAAGACTCCACTCCCTTGATGTTCGGCATGCCTTGCCTTTTTACCTACAGAGAACAAAACCAATCAGGAAATCCCCAAGACTGTTCGCTATAGCAGAAAAAGTCAGAGGGCACGCCAGCTTCACCTAGTGGCTCTCCAAATGGATCTCTTGACTGTATTCTACACTATTAGTGTTTGAACCTCCCCCCAAACCCCCCATGGATTAAGAGCTCATTCCACAAGAGCGGAAGCAACAACTATGGCATCTGTTCAGGAGGCACCCCTCCTGGACATTTGTAAAGCAGCCATGTGGGGCTCCATTCACACATTTGCAAGACATTATGCCCTGGTGCAGGACTCTTCCACTGATGCCTCCTTTGGGGCAGTGGTACTTTGCTCAGCCCTACAGCCTCTCACCCTCCTTATACATAGGTACTGCTTATCAATCACCTACAGTGGAATACAATAGAGACCATCACTCAAGAAGAGGAAGTTACTTATCTGTAACTGGAGGTTCTTCAAGATGTGTGGTCCCTCTCTGTATTCCACTACCTGCCCTTCTTTCCCTCTGCTTCAGATCTTAGAGAAGGAATACAGATAGGGCCACACATCTCAAATAACCTCCAGTTACAAATAAGTAATCTCCTCTTCTGGTGTTCCCTGACGTAGACAATTGGCTTCTTAAAGGTTGCTCCCAGGACAAAATTTCACAGGTAACTTGCAAGGCCATAGATCTTTTCCTCAAACTAGACCTGCAACTGAACATTCAAAAATCCACCTTGACCCCTGTACAAAAGTTAGAAATAATAGCTCATCTCCATTCAATAGCAGCAAAAACCTACTTCAAATGTACAGATTTGTGGCCCTGTCCAACACAGTCAACATAGTCCAGATCAGTACTCAAATCTCAGTCAAGAACTCTCTTCAGCTATTGAAACATATGGTAGCAGGTACTTTCGGGATAGACCATGCAAGCCTGCAACTGCGTTGCCTTCATGGGTAGTTCAAAACTGTTTATTCTCTTAAGACACACCCATCTTTGTGAAGGAATCTTTCAATTGGTGGAAATACTCTCACAATGTTTGTGCAGGAGTCCCTTTTGCTCGCCCTCCCCCAATGGTTATTATAACAACGGATGCATCGCTGGGGGCTGGGGAGCACATCTGAACACCCGCATGGCCCAGGATAGGTGGATACCTCAAAAGCCACTCTGCACATCAACCTCCTAAAATTTAGGGCAGTCAGATATGCCTGTCTCCAGTTTCTACCACTAATCAGGGACAAATGCATAAAGGTTACTCCTGGGGGAATTCTGCAACAAAAAATTAAAACTGCGCACAATATTTTAAAATTCTGCATATTTTATTTGAGAAAATAAAACAATATAATCACACCAGTTTCAATTACTTTTGGTCATTTAGTTCAAAATACCTGTCAGCAAGTATGTCTATAACAATACAGACAACAAAAAAGATTCAGAAAATGTTTTTTGACAAATAGATTCCTTACTAGGCATATTAATACAGAACTCTGAGTAATAATTCATTTAAACTACAATACAGAACCATATTGCCTGCACCCCTCAGAACCAGTGCAAAGGCTTGGGGGAGTCAGGGGTATCAGAGGAGCTGAGGGAGAGGAAAATAATTGCTGGGAAGGTGCCTGGGTGTGAACTTGGAGGGTTGTTGGGTATGGGTGGGAAAAGTATGGAACAGGTTTTTTTGGGGAGGTGGGGGGGAGGGACTGTTAGGGAGCTTCCCCCATGCAGACTCTGGCTGACCCATAGCCTCTCCCATTCAGTCAGGCACATGTGTCCCTCCACCACCACTCAGCCACCCACTCCCCCCATCCCCATGTGTCTCTGTGCCCCCACTTAGCCACTCCCCTTCCCCCTGTAGCTCTGCACTCCTTCCCCCTCTGCCCATGAGGCCCTGCGCCTCCACTCCCATTCAGCCCCTGCCCCAGTCCTCCCTCACTAGCTCTTCTGAGCCCCCGTCTGACCCCCCAGCAGCCCCAAGCTGTCTGTCTCCCCATAGCCCCTGTCTCCTGATCTGGCCCAAAAGGCACTGTGAAGAAAGGCAGGCTCTTTCTCTTCCCTAGATGGCTGGAAGCGGCTGCTGTGTTCTATTACCACAGCGCCCTCTGGTGGGAAAAAGGCAGAACTGCAGAAGTTATTTTCTGCTGGGAGCTGCTGCTGTGTTCTATTGCCACAGTACTCTCTGCTGGACAAAAGGCGGAACTGCAGCAAATTTTCAGCAGAAGCTTTTTTCGGCGCAAAAAAAATAAAAATATATGTGACTCATTAATTATGCACATGCACAGTGGTGCAGAATTCCCCCAGGAGTATAAAGGTCATGATGGACAACATGTCATACATGTTCTATATCAACCAGCAAGGAGGGGCAGGATTCCCCCTCTGTGTGTACTGAGGCTGGCCAGCTTTGGAATTGGTGCATACTCAATCAGATCATCATCACAGCAGCTTACCTTCCAAGAGCTCAGAATGTGACCACAGATACATTCAGCAGGCACTTCTCACAAGACCATGAGTGGGTAATAGATTCCATTGTACTTCACTGCATATTTCAACAATGAGGCACCCCTCGGATAGATCTGTTCATCACAGCCACAAACAAGAAATGCACTCAGTTCCGCCCAAGTGACAGGGTGGGTCACCAATCCCTGGAACATGCTTTTCACCTTCAATGGTATTCGGGTCTTCTTTGTGTTCCCTCTGGCTCCTAATATCCTAAGTTCTACTCAAAATAAAGGACAAAGCCAGTGTTATTCTAATAGTTTTGACTTGGCCCAGACAGACATGATTTCCTTACCTTATACAGTGGGCCATTTGCTCACCAATCACTTTCCAGCTTGCCCCTCACCTTCTCTCTCAGGAAGATGGTAAGATCCCTCACCCCAATCTCAAGAGTTCTTTGCCTCACAACATGGCTGGTCAATGGATCACGGGATTAAAAACAACCTGTTAAGGCAAAGTGAAAAGAGTGTTATTACACAGCAGAAAACTGTTTATTCTTCATTTCAACTATGGCCAGATCCAAAGTGTAACTGTCCTCCCTCTTGGGTTCAGGCCACCCCCTTTTGGAGGCATCAGGAAATCGGTATGCCCTCCAGCAGTTCGTTGGGCGGTCTGACTTGCGGCTGCTCAATTGCCCAAATTACAGTTCAGGGTGCAAAAAGGAGGATTCAGCACACCACCAGTGAGCTGGTAGCCCTGGCCTGCTGGTTGGGGTGGACAGCAATAGTCTAGGGGCTTCAGCCCTCTGGACATGGACAGAGCAATTAAACTCTGTCACTGGCCTTCTAGCCTAAAGGTTAGTGCGCTGTCAGTCCCGCATATAAGGGCTGGGGTTAGGGAGTAGGGGGACCCGGGCCCACCCTGCAACACCAGGTCCCAGTCCAGGGCCCTAGCAGTGGCAAGCAATCTTGCCACTGGGTTGGTGGGGAAATGTGTGGTTATTGCCTTGCCTTCTGACGCACAATTAAACCAAAGTCTTGCTTTCCTGGGCTACGTCCTACTGGTTTCTGCTGGCACTGCTCTGTCACTTCTGTAACCTGGCTCTCAGTCTCACTGTCAGGCGGCCCTTCCTCCCATCTCTCCCCAAGATGGTCCATATCCTGGGGCAGTGGGTTGCCTTTTCTCCCCGCTACCACTCATGGGCTTCACTGAAAGCTCAGCTCCCTCGGAGGGACGTCTGCGTCCTTCCCTGGTCTGCCCACAACTGAGCTGCAGGGCCATATTCTTATACTTCCTACTCCACCCCTGCACTTCCTGCGAGGGGGGAAAGGTGGGGTTGGCTGCACCCATGTGGGGCATTAACCCTCTCTGTACTAGATGGAGGTTGTTTTGCCTCACTACACAAAGGATCCACAATCTTCACCAAGACACTCCCAGGACGGATGTTGGGGTGTATTATTGCATGTTATGACTTGGCTGACATTCAACCTCTTTCTAGAGTGATAACCACTTTTACAAGATCACAGTCTACATCTGTGGGATTACTCAAAGATGTCTCAGTTACTGAAATCTGCAGAGCTGCAACTTGGACTTCTGTACATACTTTCTCCAACAATTATGCTCTGGTTCATGCCTCTGGGTCAGATGCTGCAGTTGACAATGCAGTTCTCTTTTCAGTATTGGACTCTGTTCCAAAGCTCCCTCCTCTTTATGGGAATACTGCTTGGGAGTCACCTGAAGTGGAGCACCTATAGGGACACTACTCAAAGAAGGAGAGGTTACACACCTTGTGCAGTAACTGGAATTCTTTAAGATGCATGTCCCTGTGGGTGCTCCACTACACTCCCTCCTTACTCTCTGTTTGGAAATTCCTCTGTGAGACTTTGTGGTAGAGAAGAAACTGAGGGCAATTCACCCACAGAGCCTTATATATCCTGGGAATGGGGCACAAGGATGTGTTGGGTGTATGTGTGGATCGAACGGGCACTGCTACTAAAAATCTCCAAAGACACAGGGGCACATGCACACCTGAAATGGAGTACCCATAGGGACATACATATAGAAGAACTCAGTTACTGTACAAGGTGAGTAACCTCTCCTTTTCTCTGGAGGGAGACAGATCATCACTACATGTAAAAAAGGCACTGTCTGGAGAGAGAGATGGCAGGAGAGCCTTTGCCTAGCCTGAAATGCTGACAAGAGTTCTGACTCACAGAAGGGGCGAGATCAAACTAGAGGCTAGTAGAGTGGGTTGCAGCTCAGTACTTGTTATTTTGCAAAGACTTCTAAGTCTAATGCTTTCAGAGTGAAGTGAATGTAGTTAAGAAATTCCTTTGCTAAGCCGGTGTTCCTTGCCTTCCTGCCTGGTTAGCCCCAAAGAGGTTAAATTAGATGCCCAGCCTGAGAACAGTGTAGGAGGTGTGACGTTGTGCAGTCTATATGATTTTGTAAAAACATGAGAAGTGAGTATAATGTAACTGGAATATGCTTCATGCAAAAGGCCTATTGTAATTATGTAAAGTGTGGGCCATTGATGGTGGTTTGGAATCTTGATGACTCCCATTAACCAGAGCCATTGTCTGCAGATGGCTGTATTTACCTGTGAGTCTTCCTGTATATGTGTGTGCTGGCAAGTGAGTAATGAAGCCATGCAGTGACATGTGATCATGTCACCTGAACTGGAATCCATCTTTAACCTGGTGCTTTTCCAGTGAGGGGTGGGGGAACCTAGAGGGACAAAGGATTCCCGCCTTATGCAAAAGATATATAAAGGGGTGGAAGAGAACAGAGAAGGAGAGGAGCCATCATGAAGAATCCCCTAGCTATCACCTGAGCTGGAACAAGAGCTGTACCAGGGGAAAGAATTGTGCCCAGGCCTGGAAGGTGTCCAGTCTGAGAAAAAACTTACTGAAGCATCTCTGAGGGTGAGATTATCTGTATTCAGTTTGATTAGACATAGATTTGCGCATTTTATTTTATTTTGCTGGGTAACTTACTTTGTTCTGTCTGTTACTACTTGAAATCACTTAAATCCTACTATCTGTATTTAATAAAATCACTTTCTACTTATTAATTAACTCAGAGTATGTATTAATACCTGGGGGAGCAAACAGCTGTGCATATCTCTCTATCAGTGTTATAGAGGGCGAACAATTTATGAGTTTACCCTGTATAAAGCTTATACAGGGTAAAACGGATTTATCTGGGTTTAGACCCCATTGGGAATTGGGCATCTGAGTGCTAAGGGCAAGCAGACTTCTGTGAGCTGTTCTCAGGTAAAACTGCAGCTGGTTATTCAGACTCTGGGTCTGTCTCTGAAGCAGATGGGTGTGTCTGGCTTCAGCAAGACAGTGCTGAAACCACTGAGCTAGCAGGGAGAATAGAAACAGAGGTGGCCTTGGCACATCAGCTGGCAGCTCCCAAGTGGGTTTCTGTGATCCAACCCGTCACAGGAGGAACACTAAGAGAGTGTGCATAAGCAACTAGGGGAGCTATGGAGGTCTGAGGCACTGGCCTTCAAATACTTGAAAAGCTGCCATAAAAAAGATGGAGAAAAATTGTTCTCTCTTGCCACTGAGGGCAGGACAAGAGGCAATGGGTTCAAACTACAGCATAGCAGATTTAGATTGAATCTCAGGAAAAACTTCCCAACTGTAAAAACTGTAGGACAATGGAACAAACTGCCTTCACTGCAGGTTTTCAAAAAAAGTCTGGCTAGCCATCTGTCTTAGATGGTTTAGACCAGTGGTCCCCAACCTTTTTCTTCTGGCGGGTGCCAAAAAAAAACCCCAAAAAACCGAGCGCTGCCGGCGGGCGCCAAAAAACAAACAAACCCCGAGCGCTGCCAGTGGAGCAAAAAACAAAAAAACACCCCGAGCACTGCTGGCGGGCGCCAAGCGCTGCCGGCGGAGCAAAAAAACAAAAAAAAAACCGAGGGCTCTGCGGGCGCACTTACACCCCCCGGTGGGCGCAATGGCGCCCGTGGGCACCGCGTTGGGGACCCCTGGTTTAGACACAAATCCTGTATCTTGCCAGGGGGGTAGACTAGATGACCCTTGCGGTCCCTTCTAATCCCATGGTTCTATGATTCTATGACATAATTGTGCTGACAGAAGTCCTTATGGTATGTCTACACTGCAATGTAAGCCCAGGTCTGTGGGATTCAAGCCTGCAGGCTTGGTGTTTGTAAGCCCGGGTTTGAGCATCCACACTAAATATTGACCCTAAATTTACAGTTTCTGGACCTGGGTCTTACACGTCTATACTACGTTACACAGAACATAGTCAAACTAGACTATCCCAGACTTCCTAGTGCCCTCCCCAGCTATAGTCGCGCTAGCCATTTGTTTGTGGTGCACTGTGGGAAATCTTGCCTGTCCATCTCGCAGCACTTTACACAACATTGTCTCAGCACACCAACACATCTGATCAAACTATTTTTTGGGTCTGCACGCTCCTGGCAACTGGAGCAAGCTACGTGGATAAGTCACCATTTGAAGAAATTGTCTTGCTTTGGCTTTCACTCCTGTTTCAGGAAACGGGAAAAGCATTCACAAGTCACTGGTGCACATTTCAGTGGTGTTTTCTGATGTACCGAAGGCATGATACAGACATGGCAGACTCAAACTGGCTGTTGTTCACAAATCTCGGCATATCGCTGCTGTCTCCTATGTAGACTGGCACATCTGGAGCAGGGCCACAAGCACAGCCTGATGAGATCACATCGTCATTCGGACCTGGGATGACCAACAGTGGCTCCAGAACTTTTGAATAAAGAAAGCTACATTTCTGAAGCATTGTGAACAGCTTGCCTTGACCTGCCAGCTTCACAGCACATGTATTAGGGCAGCCATGGTGGTCCAGCAGCAGGTGACTATAACCATTTAGAAGCTAGCTCTCCCAGACTGCTATAAGTCTGTTGTTAACCAGTTTGGTGTTGGAAAGTTACCTGTGGGTAAAGTGGTGGTGGAGGGTTCTGAAGCAATCAGGTGTATGATTTACCCAAAGATGGTGGGCATAAACAATGTCCCTAAAGTAATTGCTGACTTTGAGAAAATGGTGTTTCCAAACTGCTCCAGGGCCATTGATGGGATTAATGTGTCTGTAGTTTGCCCTCCTCAAGGTGCACCTAAGCACATAAACTGCAAAGGGTACTACTCCATTGTTATGCAGACCCTCATGGACCACAGAGGTCGATTTATGGACGCCAACATGGGCTGCACTGGAAAGGTTCATGATGCCAGGGTTTTCCCCTGATTGGGAGTCTACATTCTTGGATAGGCCAGGACACTATTCCCACCCAAGAACATTGTCATAAATGGAGTAACTGTTCCCAGTGTTATTCTAGGGTACCCCTGCCTACAACCTTTTGTGTTGGTTTATGAAATTATATCCTGAGTCAGAGGCCCTGGCAAATTACACTCTCAAGTGTAGAATGGTGGTCAAACGTGCATTTGGCAGATTGAATCCCACTGGTGCTGTTTACAGAATTGTTTAGATTCCAGTGTCATCAATGTTGTCTGAATTATTGTGGCTTGGTGTGCTCTGCACATTCTTTGTGAATCCAAAGGTGAGCCATTTGCCCCTCAATGGGCCTATGATGGTAATTGATTGCTGATTTGGTACACTTAGACAGAAGGTGCTCCTGTAACAGTTGGAGCAGGCCAGCGAAATCAGCAATGCTTTGTACTCCCACATTGTGAACTTGCATGGATCAATTGAAGAGGGAAAATAGTACGTTTATGATTGTATTTGTACCATGATTTTTACAGTACATGAAGTACTGTTGCTGTATGCTACGACTGGGGTGTGTGTGACTGTCATGAATTATTAATTGTGGATGAAATGACTGCTTATACCATGATGGTTTGTATGATATGAACAGTGGCTTTTCATTATGGATTGCTGCGAATAGATGAACTGAGAGAAATTGTTTGATACAGCTTCCCAGTTATCCCTTATCATGTCTTTATCTTTCTTCTAAATACAAGTTATATGATGCAGCGATGGTAATAAACTTTATTAATAAATAGGGCTGTCAAGCGATTAAAAAAATTAATCGTGATTAATCGCACTGTTAAACTATAATAGAATACCATTATTTAAATATTTTTGGATGTTTTCTACATTTTCAAGTATATTGATTTCAATTACAACACAGAATACAAAGTGTACAGTGCTCACTTTATATTTATTTTTTATTTAAAAGATTTGCACTGTAAAAAACAAAAGAAATTGTATTTTTCAGTTCACCTAATACAAGTACTGTAGTGCAATCTCTTTATCATGAAAGTTGAACTTACAAATGTAGACTTATGTACAAAAAAATAACTGCATTCAAAAATAAAACAATGTAAAACTTGAGAGCCTACAAGTCCACTCAGTCCTACTTCTTGTTCAGCCAATCGCTCAGACAAACAAGTTTGGTTACAATTTGCAGGAGATAATGCTGCCCGCATCTTGTTTACAATGTCACCTGAGAACAGGTGTTCGCATGCCACTATTATAGCCGGCGTTGCAAGATATTTACATGCCAGATGCACTAAAGATTCATATGTCCCTTCATGCTTCAACCTCCATTCCAGAGGACATGCGTCCATGCTGATGACAGGCTCTGCTCGATAATGATCCGAAGCAGAACAGACCGACGAATGTTCATTTTCATCATCTGAGTCAGATGCCACCAGCAGAAGGTTGATTTTCTTTTTTGGTGGTTTGGGTTCTGTAGTTTCCGCATCAGAGTGTTGCTCTTTTAAGACTTCCGAAAGCACACCTCGACCCAGATTTTGGATGGCACTTCAGATTCTTAAATCTTGGGTCAAGTGCTGTAGTATTTTTTAGAAATCTCACATTGGTACCTTCTTTGCATTTTGTCAAATCTGCTGTGAAAGTGTTCTTAAAAAGAACATGTCATCATCTGAGACTGCTATAACATGAAATATATGGCAGAATGAAGGTAAACAGAACAGGAGACATACAATTCTCCCCCAAGGAGTTCAGTCACAAATTTAATTAATGCATTATTTTTTTAACGAGCATCATCAGCATGGAAGCATGTCCTCTGGAATGGTGGCCGAAGCATGAAGGGGCATACGACTGTTTAGCATATCTGGAATGTAAATACCTTGCAACGCCGGCTACAAGAGCCATGCGAATGCCTGTTCTCACTTTCAGATAACATTGTAAATAAGAAGCAGGCAGCAGTATCTCCCATAAATGTAAACAGAAGGCATATGGGGTCACAAATCCTATATGCCACCCCTCTCTCCCCATCCCCACATCCAGCCTTTCATAGACGAGGAGATAGGATGTATCCCCTAATGAATGCAAACAGAGTTCAGACATAAATGTCAAGGACAAATGACTGTGTTGCAGCATCAGCAGAATGCTATCCACATCATGCTATCTTACATCTCACTATCTTAAAATATTATCTCATAGATTCTATGTTCTCATATGAGAGAAGTTCTTTCTGTTAGTGCAACTATTCATTAAAGGCCAACAACATACTCTGATTTTCACAATATAATCACAATTATCCCTGCCTTTAAGAATTTACAGTGTAGAAGACAAAGTCAGATAAGATGTACTGGGAAAACCAGAGGGAGCTATTTCCTTAGATAAAACTGTTTTTGCTTCCGCTTTCTAATGTTTACCATTTTTTCATGGATGGTGGGAAGGGTAAATAGTAACTGGAAAAACAAGTGAGTCAGGCCCTGTTTATGCTAGAAAGGATTTGCTAGTATAGATATCAGCAAACCCTCATAGGGTAGATGCATCTTGCCATCAGCAAGTGTGCTTCTGCTGGTATAGCTTACACCAGCTTCCTGAATAAAATAAACTGCATCTACACTAGGGCTTTTGCTGGCATAGCTATGTCTATTAGGGGTGTGTGGTTTTTCCTCACACTCCTAACTGGCAAAACTTTGTAATGTAGACCAGACCTAAGTAGGAAACAAACTATAGGTTCCTTCCTCTCTGGGCCAGAATCTGTGATCGTTGGTACCAATTAGGTGCTTGAAAGGTGATCATCAAATTAAATATCACTTTTCTGAAAGTGTTTTCCCTGTTATTGCTCCAAGTAACACCTCAGATCACTGTAATCAAGAGCAAAGAACAGTTTTTTTCTCTTCCCCCTGAGTTTATCATAGAATATCAGGGTTGGAAGGGACCTCAGGAGGTCATCTAGTCCAACCCCCTGCTCAAAGCAGGACCAATCCCCAGACAGATTTTTACCCCAGTTCCCTAAATGGTCCCCTCAAGGATTGAACTCACAACCCTGGGTTTAGCAGAGCAATGCTCAAACCACTGAGCTATCCCTCCACCCTGGGTGGTGGAGCTCCAGGCTGTCAGTGCCCCACACTGTCCATTAAATCAATGGACACGCTCTTGATGAGGATGTGCACCATTGACAAAAGGAGTGTAGGGTGGACATGTAAAATTGATGTAATTACTGCGGTGGCTGTACATCAAAGTAACTTAAGTCAGCTTAATTTTGTAGACTTGGCCTCAGTGTCACAGCTAAATACAAGATGGAACAGATTGTTTAACATAAGTACTTACACATATTTCAAGGGATCATTCAAAGTGAAGTGGCCCATCTACACTCCTACAGTCACAGAGAGGAAATGGGGGGGAAGCACCGGGGGTGTGTTGGGGGTGTTGTTAGCAGGCTATAGATTGTAACAAGCCATAAATCCAGCATCTCTATTTGGTCTGTGATTTTTAGTGTCTAGCAAAATTATGACTTAAAGCTCCCAAGCTTGTCTTTTGAAGGTGTTGTGCAGGTGTCCTTTAAAGATAAGGCCTGGTCTGATATAAAGTGATTTCTTTGTAAAAAGTGTTACCCATAGGTAACCGTGTGTTTTTGTCTGTTATTTTTTCCAAATGATTGTCTGGTTTCACCCATGTAGTTGCTATTGGGGCATTTGGTGCATTGGATGAGGTACACCATATATTGTGATAGGCATGTATAGGACCCATGGATTTTGAAAGGTGTGTTGGGGAGTGTTGATCATCATACCACTGGAAATATGTCTGCAGGTTTTGCATCTGTTGTTCTGGCAGGGTCTGGTCTGGTGCCACTTTGAACTGGTGTGTCCTGGTCTGGGGGGAGCTTGCTTCTGATGATGAGCTTGGAGAGGTTGTTTGAAGGCCAAAAGACAGGAGGTCAGGAAAGATTTATTTCATGATGGGGTACCCATCAAGTAGCGGTTGTAGTTGTTTGATGATACAGTAGAACCTTAGGGTTAAACACCTTGGGAGTGGAGATTGTTCGTAACTCTGAAATGTTTATAACTCTGAACAAAATTTTACGGTTGTTCTTTCAAAAGTTTACCACTGAACAGTGACATAATACAGCTTTGAAACTTTACTATGTAGAAGAAAAATGCTGCTTTTAACCATCTTAATTTAAATGAAACAAGCACAGAAAGTTTCCTTACCTTGTCAACTATTTTTTTTGAACACTTTCCCTTTATTTGTTAGTAGTTTACATTTAATACCATACTGAACTGTATTTGCCTTTTTTTTTGGTCACCGTTGCTGCCTCATTGCATACTTCTGGTTCCAAACGAGATGTGTGGTTTACACAAAGTTATGTCAATTTGTAACTCTGGCGTCCATAACTCTGAAGTCTTACTGTATCCCAAACAGGTTCCAGTGTGGAGTGGCAGCTGACAGCTAAGGGTGTGCAGTTGGCAGGGGGTGGTTATTTTTGTATTATATCCATGTGCAGCATACATTTCTTTCAGAAAATAACAGCCCCTTCTAAATTAGTTGTACAAATTAGCAGAACACGTTTTCCAAAGATAGAGAATAGAAACGTGCCTACAGATCATCAGACTTCTGCCCGGGGTAGGGTTCAAATGTGCAGTGCCTGAGTGTACCTCGGATTCAATGACTCCAGCACGTCCAGCACCACATTACAGTGAGAACTCCCTGCATACCCTTAGCTACAGTTCGGAGCAAGTAGGACCTCTGATTGGGCCTGAACCGCACTGTAGGTTAATACCCGCCCTTCATACCCCTTTTGCTAGGGTTGCTGCCCACGTGCAAGTCGATCTCTGTGGCTTGCTAGTTTAGCGCAGTGTTGTAGAGAGGTAAACTCATCCTTCAGTAACGTCTTGTGCCACCCCCGGCCACGCTGCAGTGCGCCACCCCCCTGCGGCCCTGCTGCCTCTCGCTCGGACAGCGGGGCTACTGGGCCAAACTAGCGCCTGCCATGGTGCCCTGGCTGGCAACGCCCCCTCATGTTTGCCCCGGCCGCTTTTCCGTCACCATGGAGGAGCACCCGGGCCAAATCTGCAGCCCATGGCAGCTGCCCTGAAACGTGCCCCCCCGCGGGGCTGCCCCATTGCTAGCGCAGCCTCTGCCCCAGCGGCGCGGAGCGGGCGAAGGCGCGATTCGGCGCGGGGATTACAAGCAGAGAGGCCCCGCCCCCAAGGCACAGGCACTTGCCTGGCACAGCGCGTGAGCAGGCGGGTTTCGCAGCACTAGGAAAAGCGGCATATTCAAAACAGGGCCCAGCCCAACTGCCACCACGCCCGAGCGCGCGCTCCCCAAAACATCCCACTCACGCCCACGCCTCAGGGCACAAGGCCGATTGAGCCTAAACCAACCAACCCCAGTAAGGCCCCATCGCTCGCGCATGCTCATCTCTACCCTCGCCACCAATCACGATTTGGCTGCCCCACCATTTAGCCCCGCCTCACCCTTCAAATACAGCCAATCGTTGGAGCTGGCTAGTCAGCGTCCACAACCTGCTGCCAATCTCGTGCCGGATATGATAACCCACATTACGGTTCAGACCCAATCAGAGGTCGTACTTGCTCCGTAGCTAAGGGGAGGTGTGAAGGCAGAGAATGACGCAGCGACTTTTCCGCGCCCTCAAGTTTCCGGCCGGTTTTTAGCTCCGCAATCTCAGACTCGGTTCGTGACGTAACGACGTTCAGCTACGTGCGGCTGGTGATGTAGAGGTCACGTGAGGACAGCACCGCTGCTGCGCGTAGGGAGCCCCGTCCGGTCGGTGCGGCCGCCGGTCCCTGCATGTCGCTCGTCGCCATCTCCTCTTTCTCTCGCCCCCGGGGTCTCCCGTCCAGTCCCGCCGCTCCGCCTCGCCGCCGCCTCAGCCGGAGCCGCCGCCCTTGATGTGGGTCGGGGCCGGGCGGGGAGAAGATGCCGCCGTCCAAGTCCCGCAAGATCGCGATCCTGGGCTACCGGAGCGTGGGTGAGCGCGGGGCTGGGCTAGCGGGAGCGGTGGGGGAATCGCAGCTGTCGGGCCGGGCTGAGGCGAGGAGAGACTGGGGCGGCGGCAGGCGCGCGGGCAGGCCGGGTGGCCGCTCTAGAGAGCCCGGGACCGGGCTGCGGCCCTAGGAAACTTGCCGTTTCGAGGCTGTGGCGGCTCCTGGTGAGTGGCCGGGCTGGTTGCCTCTCACTGATTGCCGCGGGTGAGTCTCCCCGGAGGCGGGCGGGGAGTGCGGTGGGAGCCCGGCAGCGGCTCTGAGCTGCGAGCCTGGCCGAACCCGAGGAGGGGGTTCCCTTCCTGCTGCATCGCGCTCCGGAGCGTCCTGCGGGCTGGTTCCGCACCTTGCGCTGAGAGTCCCCAGCGACAGGTGTAGTCCGGCCGGGAGCTGCCATGGGCCCGGGGGGAGTCCGGGAGCTTCACTCCCCCAGGAAAGCCTGGGGCGCGCTAAACGTGCGTGGTGCCGCCACATACTGATCCGAGTGACGGAAAGGAGCCGCCTTCCTCGCCGGTCTGATGGCTGGCACCGTGCTCGGCCCTGTAGGCGAGAGCGCCGCCTGCCTCGGGATCTGTCTGGCCTCAGGGCCGTCGGGCTAGGAGAGGGGCAGTGTGCTGATCAACGAGCCATTACCGGGAGACCTCATCTAGCCCTCTCGTGCGGCTTTCTGAAAAAGTCACCTGGTCAGAAATGCTTCTTGTGAAAAGTATTCTTAATTATAATGGCCAGGTGCCTGCTATCTTACTGAAAGGAGTGATGCTCGCTGTAAAGCGATCATTCTGGCTACCAAGTTAAAACTTCTAATATAAAACATTCACTTTAGCAGGGTTCACTGTTACATGAATTTTCATGTTTTCCTACCTGCTGTTGTGTGTTTAATGGAGTGATTGTTTGTCCAGAACCTTTTTTAGTAATTATGAGCCCTTGAGATGTGATTGCTGAGATTACTCTGCAACTAAGTACAGTACTTGGTACCATTGGTTCAGGGAAGCTATGGGGTGATTCTTTTCACTATTAATTCCCTCACAGGCCACTGCACAGAGGACATAAGCCCTCTCCTGCTGCTAGATTCTGTCTCTGGAATTGATTTGCACCTGTCTGGGTGAAATATACTGGTGTATTAAATGTCCAGTTCACCCTGTCTCTCTTTTCCTCCTACTTGTGACTCTGCTCTAGCCTCAGTCTCGAGGGACATCCCTTCTTTTTGATGGCTGGTCTCTAGATGGTTTTCTCATCCCAAATTTATGAAGATGCTCCAGGTTTATATAGTAGTAGTGTTGACAGTGCAGTGCTGGGTCTGTGCCTTACCACTTCACTGAACATGTGCAGCACTGCTACTGTTGACCCATGCAAATTAACCCAAGCAGAAGAATTCCCCCGAACCATCCAGCTGCAGTCTGAAACTAACAGTTATAATCAGTTTTTCTTTGTCTGCCCACACTGAATGATTACCCATTTCTTCAGGTAGATCTTAGGGTTCTCATGGCTTTAATGGAACACAATTTCTGATCTTGCAACAAAAGAAACGTTTTAAAAATTAACATAGCTAAGCCACTCCCCATGTCACCTCTGTGATTAGTAAAAGTTGAAAATGTGATCTGCAGTAGGGACCTATATATTTAGATGGTTGGGAAACATGAAGGAGAATAAAATCTCTGTACTTTGTCTGCCCACAACAAGGGCTCCCAGAAACAACTGCAATATAAATGATAAATATTGGTAATTGTCTGAATCTACTCAGTTTGGCCCCAATTCAGCATAAAAGCCCCCAAACATTGAATTTTGTTGAATAGAAGAGTAACAAATTGCTATACGCTATATAAGAATGGGTGTTTCTTAACAGTACAGTAATAAAAAGGATGCATGCTAAAAAGTAGGTGGTAAGACTGTTTAACATAAAGTTATGTAACTGCTTAAAAGTGAGTAACATCAATTACTTCCCTATAGAATATGGGTCCCTCCCTGATACTTCTACCATTTGAGCGATTTGATTCTAGAAATGGTTTAAGTCTCAACTCAATTCTTTCTTTCTGGCCACTAAAGAGACATGGTGGGTGAGGTAATAATATCTTTTATTGGACCAAGAAAGACAAGCTTTTGAGCTACACAGAGCTCTTCTTCAGGTCTGGTGAGCTTGCTTGAAAGCTTGTCTGTCTTGGTCCAAAAATAGATACTACCTCACCCACCTTGTTCTTCTAATATCCTGGGACCCACATGGGTACAACACTGCAAACAATCTCTGACCACTATAAGTTATGAGGGAAGCCTTTAGGCTAGAATTCCTGAATATAGTCTCAAATATTTTTCATGCACTTGTTTTTAGTAAAAAATTCAAACTACAGCAAGAAATACTAAAGAGTTCATTGGAACTTTGCTTTCATTCTGTAAAACTGTTTATTTGTGAAGGACACTGAAGTGATAAGATTCATAGCTTATTGTTAGTATCTAGGAGGCTGACAATGGCTTCAAAAGCTCTACTCAGTAGAGAAACAAATTGACAACCTCCACCAGATAAAGCAATAATTGATCAAGGCTTGAGTAAAAGAAAAATGAGGAAAGATACTCTGCCTAAAACCCTCTCTCAAGTGCTCTCTTTTGGAAGCTCCCTAAAATTTGAACTTTGCAGCATGTTCTGCAGAGCTATTTCTGAGCAAGTTTGGGGCTAATTCCAAAACTGAAGGGCCCTTTTGAGAATGTTCTGCCAATAGTTCTCTTTCACATCAAGAACGCTTCATCTCATTAATACCTACACCAATCTTGACTCTGGCTATATGACATGGAGAGAGAGTCTCTTGAGTAGGCAGGGCCTAGGCTGTTCGCAGCTTTATAGGTTAAAGCCAACACCTGGAAAATCATAAGCAGCCAGTTCAGATCATTAAGCATGATGTAATGTTTGGCATGCTAGTTAAAAAGCAGCCTTCCACATTCCATCCAGTCTTCATTTTCTGGGTAGATTTTAAGATGTACTCCCAAGAAGTGTATTTCAGTAACCTAATCTTAAGATGACAAAGCATCAGTTGTGATAGAGGTCCATATACACGAGATGTTGCTAAGTACAATTGAGAAGTCCATCTTTCCTTTTGCCAAAAATTGATAATCCATCAATAATTGAGAATCTAAACAGACACCCATGCTGCAAACATGAGTAACTAGTGGACAAACACCCTCATCCAGAAGGTCAGACATAGTCTCTCCCGTACACTCCACTTGCTTTCCTCCAAACTACCATCTCTGTTTTGTCTGGATTGAGCTTCAGCCACCTTGCGCTCATCCATACCCCAATCTCCTTTAGATGTTTGGAAAGGTACTTGACCACACTATTGCTGTCAGAAGAGGGAAGTTGAGGAGACTTCTTACTGAAAAGACAGCACTCCAATNTAGAGAATGTTCTGCCAACAGTTCTCTTTCACATCAAGGACGCTTCATCTCATTAATACCTACACCAATCTTGACTCTGGCTATATGACATGGAGAGAGAGTCTCTTGAGTAGGCAGGGCCTAGGCTGTTCGCAGCTTTATAGGTTAAAGCCAACACCTGGAAAATCATAAGCAGACAGTTCAGATCATTAAGCATGATGTAATGTTTGGCATGCTAGTTAAAAAGCAGCCTTCCACATTCCATCCAGTCTTCATTTTCTGGGTAGATTTTAAGATGTACTCCCAAGAAGTGTATTTCAGTAACCTAATCTTAAGATGACAAAGCATCAGTTGTGATAGCAACATCTCGTGTATATGTACCTCTAAGTACAATTGAGAAGTCCATCTTTCCTTTTGCCAAAAATTGATAATCCATCAATAATTGAGAATCTAAACAGACACCCATGCTGCAAACATGAGTAACTAGTGGACAAACACCCTCATCCGGAAGGTCAGACGTCTCTCCCGTACACTCCACTTGCTTTCCTCCAAACTACCATCTCTGTTTTGTCTGGATTGAGCTTCAGCCACCTTGCGCTCATCCATACCCCAATCTCCTTTAGATGTTTGGAAAGGTACTTGACCACACTATTGCTGTCAGAAGAGGGAAGTTGAGGAGACTTCTTACTGAAAAGACAGCACTCCAATTTAAGTTAAACCATTCCAACTTCTGAATGTGGACAAGGTGGTTGTGTTGACTCCACAAGATGCAGGCAGTTAGGTTAGAAGCCAGGTGATTATTTTCCCAGAAAATAACTAGCAGTTTCTTCATAGTGAGAGGAACCTGACTCTGTTACCAAACTGTAGTAGCTAGGGTTAATCAGCTATTTAGTATTCAAAACATTCATAGACTCTGGTAAAGTCAACGAATATTTGCATCCTAAACAATGATGGCATAGAAGGTTTTTTTTTAATTATGAACTTTAAAAAGAATCTACATGTTTTGTGTAGCCTGATGGTTAATGTTCAGGAAATAAAATACTTGAAAATTCAGTATGAGAATAATAGGTTTGCGTGAGATGAAATGAAGTAAGAATGTGAGGCTGTTTTGGGTTGTTTGATAAGCCTTTCTGAGTCTCTTGAGGATGGCAGACAATTTGCTGAAAAGCAGCATAGATGGGTCTGATGTTTGCCATTGGATCATCTTATTGTGGGTTATCTGTTTGAGGCAGACATACTTGTCCTCCCACTAGAATANTCCGCTGCAAAAAAAAATTCCACCCCCGACAAGTGGTTTGTCAGCAGGAGAGCTCTCCTGTTGACAAAGCGCTGTTCACACCAGTGCTTTTCGTCGGTAAAATTTTTGTCGTTTGGGGGTGTGCTTGACATAGTCATCTGAAAGCTTTCATGCTTGTCAAGTATAAACAAAAAATGCAAGAAATAATGCAGCCATCTCTGGAGTGGACTGTGACATCCCTATAGCATTTATAGTAGGGCAGATCGCAAACACTGTACTGGGGAATTTAAACATTTGTGCAGGAAGATGGAGCAAACACCCCCTTATTCTGGCAAAAAGTTACAGTATTTCTAATATTACAAATGGAGTCAGGAGTTTGCTTTTAAGTCATTTTGAATGATGGCACCTCTCAGTACAGGACTCATAACATCATGATGCGGTATCCATTCAGTATTAAACCAGAGGGAACAGATACTTCTACTATATACTAAATAGCCAGTGTCACTATTGTATCTGACGAAGAACAAAAACCTGCTGTCATGTCGAAGCACGTCACTACAGAATTAGTGGGGCCTGTAACACACCAAAGCCATTGCATTAGAGCCACCTAGGACCTAACGTTAAATTCTAATGGTCAGGATTTATGCAATATTTAATACTTAATTAGTAACATTATTAAAACTAAAAAGTCTTAGACTGGGAACTGGATTAAACGGTCTTTACAGTGGGGATGCTCTAGAATACCAAGATAAACAAAATGGCTGCTCCCAGCAGGGGACTGAAATGAGACTTAAATGCCAGTTTTAATTAAAAACTTCTTTTTATGATTGGTTTTACCCTTTAGACGTCAAACTTACTGCAGTAAACTTTTTAACAGTAGCTGGGACACTAGAGGCAGCATGTTCAGCTGTAATATCAAGCCACAGTAGGGTTATTTAAGGACACTGTGCTAGGATTAACTCTTGATTTGCCTGCTTGATCTTATTTTCTCTGTCAGATCCTTAAATGTTTATGCTTGTAGTTTTCTGACTCAATGCTAGCTCACTCAACCAAGTGATAACATCTTTGTATGAAAGGAAGGGACTCGTTTGAACAAGGCATGGATTCTGCTATTGCTATATTTATACAAAAGTTGAAAGTCTATTGTTTAGAATACAGTAAATAACTTACAAGGATAGGTTCTGCTGCAATTAAACGCTGGATGTCAGGGTGTGCAGTGCTGTCTTATGGAAGTGCCAAACAATTCTTTGGCTTCTACAATGCAGCCACTTAACACTTTATAATTGAATTTGGCATCAGTATAAGACTAAAGTAAAACACTAGTCTACTTTAAATTCCTGTAGCTCTCAACGGTGATCTGCAAGAATTTATTTTAAATACTGTCTAGCTGTAGTAATATATGCTGAATAATTAAAACATCAAGGGCTTATCTACATAGTGAGTTAGTGTGGCACGCCAAGGTGTGAATCTACAGTGCACTAGCTTGCAGTGCAGTAATGTCCAGTGTGGACATTGCTATAGTGCACTAAAAGTTTCATAGCGTGCTTTGATGTACTGCTGTTTGAAGTGGTAGTAAGTCAAAGCATACTAAGGCCATGTCTGTACTACAAACTTTGGTCCATGCAAGTTATGCCAGCATAAAGTTGCCACAGTTAATATATGGCTTGTGCGTGTGCATGCTTGCTTACGTCAGTGCTGCATGTACTCACCAGGAGTGCTTGTGTTGATGTGCACACTACGGGTAGAAACAAGTTGCGCGGGGGTGTCCGGGAGGAAGGTGTCAAATTCACTTGTGTTTACTCACAGAATGGTATCTCAGTGAGAAAAATATCCGAAGGGTTTTAGTTGCCTGTTGTCCTTCAGAATATCTGTAAGGCAAAGAGGGAAAAGTTGCTGCCAGGGTGCAGGGCAGAGGTGGAGTGGCTGTCTGATGACTTGAAACAGCCAGACGCAAGGGCCATTAGAGCTCAGCATGGAACTGCATGTCCAATGGAGGCCTTGAGAGAGCACTTTCACGGTCTGCCACATTAATGTGGTGTGGGGGACTGCATGTTAATGTGGTGTGGGGGACTGCATGTTAATGTGGTGTGGGGGACTGTGCTCTACCTTGCCCTGAACTTTTGAGGCAGTTAGGAATTGCATAGTATTTGGAGTACATTTTTATGAATATTCCACTCTTTTAATGAACCTATGAATTATGCAGTGGTTGCTGTACATTTATAATAAGGGGTCTACAAAATTCATGGCCATGAGAATTTGTGGCTTCAACCTTAGAGGGCCTCTGCACAACACCTCTCTCCAGCCCCAGGCATGGTGAGTGAGAGTATGGCCTGAGGGTGAGGAGTGGAGAAAATGAGGGAATTTTTCAGTTCCATGTGAAACTATAACATTTTGGCCCCTGTTTCCATATGTATGGGTACAGGGCAGTGGCACTGAGTATTGGTACTACACCTCTACCCCGATATAACACAAATTCGGATATAACGCGGTAAGATTTTTTTTGGCTCCCGAAGACAGCGTTCTATCGAGGTAGAGGTGTATTTTCAACAAGCAGTGGGGATTTTAGCTGATTTCTGATTGTAACAAAGGAATTGTTAGGACTAACCTAATATGTGGTGATTTTTGGTGTTAATAACCTTTCATCACAGAAGTTCAGCTTGTCTGAGTGGCAAGATGCGCTGGAGAGCCTAAGGGGACTGTGAGTGGCTCCATAGTGAGACTAATATAGTAGTCCTTTGTTAGGACAGCTATTGCTGTCATCCCAAAGTCACTTGAGCCCATATGCTGCTAACCTGTTTGTTGCAATAATGCAGGGGTGGCCAACCTGTGGCTCTTCAGAAGTTAATATTGTATGGGCACTAACTCCGGGGCTGGAGCTACAGGTGCCAACTTTCCAATGTGCCGGGGGGTGCTCATTGTTCAACCCCTGGCTCTGCCACAGGCCCTGCCCCCACTCCACCCCTTTCCGCCCCCTCCCTCAAGCCTGCCATGCTCTCGCTCCTCCCCCTTCTCCCCAGAGCCTCCTGCATTCCATGAAACAGCTGATCAGGAGGTGCGGGGGCAGGATGGGGAGGCACTGATTGGCGGGGCTGCCAGTGGGTGGGAGGGGGGGGAGCTGATGGGGAGGCTGCTGACATATTATTGTGGCTCTTTGGCAATGTACATTGGTAAATTCTGGCTCCTTCTCCGCCTCAGGTTGGCCACCCCTGCAATAATGTCTGATGAAATCATCATGGAATGGCATGCAAAAGTGTCCTATCACAAAGAGAGAAATGAGGCAGCCCTCCCTAGAAACCTTTGGGAGAGGATTGCAGAGTACCTCCATAAAAGTTTGACAGAATGATTGTCTGTTTCTTGTTGTGGTCCATTATCTCTCTTTAACAGTCAGAAGAACTATACTATCCCTCTGGGCTATAATTCATAAATGAGGATAAACTTCTTGCAGTTCATATCAATGCAATAGGGTATGTGAAACCGTAGGTGAGTTGGTGTACATTCATTAAGTGTCATTGAGGATGTCAAGTGCTACAAAGCTCAATCATAAGTGGTGCAGGAGGCTAACATACAGCACTGTCTCAAGTGACAACTCCTTGGGAACAAAGGAGCAGATAACATAAGACATGATAACACTTAACATGTTAGTCACTTCTCTGCCCTCTTTTGAATGACCACAATAACAATGACTTCTGAAAAACTGATGTACCGAAACTTCCCTATAAAAAGCTTTATAGCTCTTTTGCTAGTTCTGCTTCATGAGTGAATGTCATAACATCTACTTTATAACTAGAAGCATATAGTGTAGAACATCCTTGATGATGTAACAGCCCATATCACTCATCTTCCCATTCCATCCTCTCCCCAGCATCCTCATGTGTACATAAAATCTATGTTCTGAACAAATAAAACCCTGCACAAACACATCTTCATGGCAGTCACTCAGCTACCTGCTATCATCCTTTAGGATCTCAATAGAAATAGATCCATTCAAGTGCCATTGTCCCTCCCCTTCCAAAGTCTGAAAAACCCCAAAATCTTGTCAGTACTTAGAATCACCATTGTTACTTGACCTGTCCGTTATAGGATTGGGATCAGTGCTGTCTCCTTACTATATGTGCCCAGACTTCACATGGGTGATATGGATCCAAGGAAATTCAGAGTCTGGATGATGTGACACCTAATAGACTTGCATAAGAGGCAAGTTGATAGTTACCAATAGGTGCTTGTTTAAGAGAAGTTGGCACCCTACCTTCCTTTGCAGCAGAAGGCAACCCCAGTCTTTTCCAGCTTGCCTGACAAAACATGAGTAACTCACAGGTGGCAACTCAAAGTTCTTACAACACATCCAGGATCTATGACAAAATTAGCTGAGCCATAATTAAAATATGGGTTCTTTCAGTGATTATCACTACATATTCTACTTCTAGTGTGCATTCTTCCAATGGCGTCTCTTTGCCAGCAGTGCCCAAAGTCCCCAGGATCCAGGGAGGGGGTGGAGTGGGGCCAGCTGTCTCTTAGTTCCTCCTTACACCATTAGCAGTTTCAACTAGCAGCCATGGGTAATATCTCTTGTGCCTACAGATTGGATGAATGCCTTTTAATAAAAATGTCGTAATCTGGTTTGGCACAGCCATTCTCTAGTGTTCCAAACTGGTAAATGTAACTGTTCACCACTCCCAATACTGTATAGGTGATAGAATGCCTGCGGAGATCAGGTGACTGACTTTGCCCTTAAACTTTTGTGTGGAACAGTCTTTAATCCTGACACTGCAATGATTTTCATTATTGCCATTATTTAGCATCTTGCTCCCTTCCCTTTTTTCTTAATGTAAAGTTCCTGTTCTCTGTTGCATAGCTCTTGTCTTTATAATTAAGTATGAAAATGCCACTTTGTCTTGTGGGTACTTGCATCACAGTACATGTTAATCAACACCACTTGGAATAGAAATCGGTTTCCTATACTATAAACTGGAGTGGGTGCTCTGACTATGCTAGGAAACAGAACCCTTGCTGAAAACAGCTTGTCAGACCTGTCTGTGCTAGTTCTTACATCATTTTCGGTACTGATTGAGAGCAGGCTATTGAACTGGTACTTTCAGTAACAGGGTTCAGTAGCAAACTGTAGCCAGGGTTTAAGCCACCACAGGTTTGTATGCTTATTTCATAAAACACATTAAACTTTGATTATTGTAATATCACTTTGTACCTGGTAGCAGACTCTCTCTCTAATGGCTTAATTAACTCATTGGAGTATGTTTCTGCACAGTAGCATTTAAATTTGGATTTAAATGAATATTTTTTTGCTTCCTTTATAGGGAAATCTTCATTGACTATTCAGTTTGTGGAAGGCCAGTTTGTTGATTCATATGATCCAACCATAGAAAACAGTAAGTATCTTTAGGTAATTGAAGCTGCTTTCCAAGCGCTTCCCTATAAATTAAACTTGTCCTTTTTGCATAATCCCAAAAAAGGCTTTTCACATGGAATCATCATCCATATGAGGATTTTCATTTTAACACTGAACCTTAACATACACTCAACAGAGTAACAGTGTTTGATAGAAAGCTGCCTTGCATATATTACAACTTGTAATATGCAAAAGGAACAAGATAGTATCTCTGGTTTGACTTCAAACACACAATGCAAGAAAACAATACTAAAATCTGATTTAAAATATATCCTGGTGTTGGTCTTCTGATAGGAACATTGTACTCATTAATCATGTTTCTCTCTCTTATGAATTGTAACTTCATTGGTACGTCTTGATAAATATATCAGTGTGTTAAAGTCCCCCAAATTCATCCAGTTTGCTTTTAGTTATGCTGTTTGTTCTCTGCACTTCTGTTTGGATAATAGAAAATTTTAGTTTAAACACTAATTTCTAGTCATTCGCTTTCAGGTGTCCATGCACTAGCATAATACTGCAAGGGGTCTTTCTCCAAAGATACATCTGTGCAAGTTTCTCATTCTAGCACAGAGGTGGGCAAACTACGGCCCGCGGGCCTCATCCGGCCCACGGGAGTGTCCTGCCCGGCCATTGAGCTCCTGGCCAGGGAGGCTAGCCCCCGGCTCCTCCCCTGCAGCCTCAGCTTGCTGTGCCGCCAGTGCTCTGGGTGGCGGGGCTGCCAGCTCCTGCCAGGCTGCGCAGTGACGTGGCTGGCTCCGGGCAGCGCAGCTGCCAGATATGCTGCTCTGAGCGGCATGGTAAGGGGGCGGGGAGCGGGGGGGTTGGATAAGGGGCAGGAGGTCCCGGGGGCAGTCAGGGAGCGATTGGATGGGGCTGTCAGGGGACGGGGGTGTGGATAGAGGTCGGGGCAGTCAGGGAGCAGGGGGAGTTTGATAGGGGGTGGGGTCCTGGCAGGGCAGTTAGGGGCGGGGGGTCCTGGGAGGGGGCGGTCAGGGGACAAGGAGCGGGGGGGGGTTGGATGGGTGGGGGATTCTGAGGGGGACAGTCAGGGGGCGGGAAGTGGGAGGGGGCGGATAGGGGGAGGGGACCAGGCTATTTCACAGCCTTCCCTACCCGGCCCTCCATACAGTTTTGGAACCCCGATGTGGCCCTCATGCCAAAAAGTTTGCCCACCCCTCTTCTAGCATCTTAGCTCCTTAGTACAGGACTGGCTTTTTTTAATCCTTAAGAGCAGCAGTAGCAGGGTCCTCACTGTCCATTGAATTCCACCCTGGTGATAATAAATGCTACCTTCTTATAGTATCTGTGCTTCACTTACTCTGCTCCAGCTCCTCTGCAGAGATCCGGGGATGTCATATCTGATATGACTTCTCATAAATATCTTTCCTTCCAGTCAGATCTGTTTAAATCATTGAGGGTTTCTCTGCACTTGGAAACTTAACAAAATACTTACTCCAACAGTAGGCAAGTCCTAAATTTCTAGAAACTTGCCTCTGCTAATTGGCACACTGTCAATAACTTATTTTGGAAAAACTCTCACCACATGATTAAGATGGCCAATCAAAATTGTTAACATAAAAGATGGGAAAAACAACATCTCACAGAATAGGCTTTTTTTTAAATTAAAAACATAAGAATGGCCAAACTGGGTCAGACTAATGATCCACCTTTACCGGTATCCTTACTTCCGACAGGGGCCGGTGCCAGATGCTTCAGAGGGAATGAATAGAACAGGGCAATTACTGACTGATCCACCCTTTGTCATCCAGTTCCAGCTTCTTGTCGTCAGAGGCTTAGGAACACCCAGGACATAGGATTGCATCCCTGACCATCTTGTCTAATAGCAATTGATTGACCTATCCTCCCTGAGAATTGACTTGTGTTATCATAGCATCTGGTAGCAATGCTGTCAAACATACTGTGTTGGCACTCCTTCTAGGCATTGGAGTAGGCTTTTCTACAAAACATATGTAGTTGGTGTGTACTTCGTAGAGAAGAACACTATTGTAGCCTGAATTCACAAGTGGCCTCTGGATTGGGAAGCAGGCTGGATCTTCCCCAGGTGAGGAACACGAGTCTTCACCATTAAATGGACCACAAAGCTACTTGTCCTCTGACAGTGCCATCTAGAGAAGGCTGTAATAGCAAGGGACATTTTCTCCATTTCACGCTAGAGAAGGAGGCACCTTTATGCCTTTCCACTAGTCCCTCTGGTAGCTAAATTAATAGCAAAGCTCAAAGGTTTGAACTGAATAACTGTATCTATCTGGGCCAGTGTAGCACAGTCAACTCTGCAGAGAGCCAAAGCCAGTCCCATCAGGCTTGAGTCGCTCAGGTCAGTATCAGATTGTCTCTGAACCTCGCATCTCCTAACCAACTCACCAGGTTTATTTCTAACAGATCTATAGGTGTAGTGTTTCCAAAACGTGGCTCATGTGCTTCTGGCATCTTGGGGTGGGGCATGCGGTAAGAGGGGAGGGAACTGCCAGAAAGGCCTACAATTCTAAGAGGGAAAAGAACTGTGGGATAACGTAAACAGGTGTGCATGAACCCCCTTTGCTTGCTCCACACAAACTGCTTGACTAGTTAATCTTCAGGTTAAACTCAAAGAACTTAACTCCCCATAGCTATGTCAGGATGCTGCATGGTGTAATATGAACTAGTCAAAGGTAGACCCGTCTCTGCAGTTTGTCATCAGGTTCATGCGGGGCTTGACACTTCTAAACCTCCCAGTAAAAGAGAAAGTTGTCAGATATTGTGGCCCTGACAAAGCTGCTTGAAAGCTTTTGAACAATTTTGTTCCTGTGAGCTCAAGTCTTGCATGGAGGGCCTCTAGCCTGGTGGCAGTGAGAGAGGCTTGTGGACCAAGTGAGTTTTAGACCTTCATGACCCACCTTCATACTAAGCTTCCACTGGATATGGTTCTAGGGAGTCAGTCATTTGATGTTCCTTAGACTTAACGAGTCTGTGAAACTGCCAACATACTTTCCTGGTTCTCAACCTCACTCACTAAATCTTTTCTCTGTATGCTAAGTACAGGTCTGTCGCATCTTAGGCGCATTTAACATGCACAATTTCAGCTTTACGCGGTCGGCAAAAAAAAACCACACACACAAAAAAGAGAAAAATAACAATTTTAAATACTGTTTCTGTAGTGCGGGCGATTCCGCCCGCCATTACACTCAACGTAATTTTGACTACATGATTTTCGCTTTAGGCGCTGACTGCGGAACGTAACCCCAGCGTAAGATGAGGCAGACCTGTATTAAAGGGTCTTCAAGGTTCTTTTGGAGCGCACTAAATCCCTTAAAGTCCAGCCAACTGTTTTATTTGACACCAATTTGATGGACAATGCTGTTATCAAGAGGACTGTCTGAATCTCACTATGCTATGGCATGGCTGACCACAAACTGGGAGGCCATGTCAAAGCCCACTAGTTGGTGTTAGCTTTACTGTTACTGCTGAATTCTGCAAAGATGCCTTTTTAGAGAAGTTCTTGCCTCATAAATATTTTCTCCTGAGAAACAATTTTCAGGAATTTCTCTTCTGTCCCCCTCCTTTCTTCGGTGTGAAGGTAGCTTTTTTTGAGGTTTTTCTCTTTAAAGTATGTATCCTATGTATCAGTCTCTAATTGGCCATGTGTGAGATGCAAAGCTCTCAAAGTGTAAACTGACTAGTATGTTGAGAACGTGGTGGTCTTACTCTGGTAGCATACAGTGGACCGCTGCTATTGCCCTGAAGGCCCAAACCTTTAAGAGAAGTAGTTCTGTCTTGTCCTCTGGAGCTAAGGCTGTAGATTGAGTGTCTTAGAAAAGCTTCAGTTAAGATATTTTCCTTTTATTAGTGATCTAGTAAAAAACATGACAAGTCTAAAAACAATTTTTTTGTTTGACCAGACTAGTGTCTCAAATCTGTCCTCTTGTCTTGTCAGTTACTGATTAAACTTCTTAAAAGGCAGTGTATTTGCATTACTATCTAAACTGTTTGTTTGAAAATGGAAATTCTTGAATATGCATTTCTGATCACTAAATCTTATTTTGAAGATCTCTCATTGCATGCTTCTGTTTGTGAGAAGCACAAGACAGTGGGAAACATGAAAGCAATTTCTGTTTTTCTGTTCCTTCAGAGCCTATGATGTAGTCTCAGGTCTGCAGTGAATAATAGTGGCTAAAGTGGTGGGTGAATTCAAATGCTGTGCCTGGGGGAGGGTTTGCATTTCTCCAGAATGTTTAGTAACAAACTATAAAATGTTTGACCTGAATCTAGTGCCAGAATCTCTGCTGTAATGTCACAGAAGTAAATGAAATGTAAGCTAAAGAAACAATATAGCTTTTATTGCCCTCTAGATAACTTTGTTTGCAGTAACTTCTTACCTTGTTATCAGTTTCTTTAAATTTAACAACTTAAGGTATTCTTGTACTACACGTCCTGTATCAGGACTTTGGAATGATTCACCGTTGCCAAATGCCATATACAAAACAGTTCAACTTCTGAGGCTTTTTTTATGCTACTTCAAATTTAGTGCTCTCATGAGTCTAGTCTTTAAAATTTCTCCCAAACTTTGCTTTTAATTCAAATGCTGAATTACTTCGGCACAGAGCTGTAGTTTAGTTTTGAAAATGCACATAACCATTAATGAGAGCTCTTAATAAAGCTGCGTAGCAAACTATAAAGTCAGGCTGCTCTTAGGGCACAAGACACAATTCATCCCATCAGTTTGCCTTTTTAAAATGTGGAACTCAGTTTTGTTTCTAGAAGTGGGTGTGAAATCTCTGATGCAGGGAAATGAGGAAATTTTATCAAATTAGCTTACATTGACTTGGTAAGCGCAGATCTTTAGTTCTTCCCTTTTTATTGACAAGCAGGTAGGGACAAAATCAGAGAGGCTAAAACATGAAATGAGTTATACCTAGCAAGAGACGTAAAAAGGCAATAAGAGATTCTTTAAATACACTAGGAGCAGGAGAAAGATGAAGGAAAGTGTAGTTCCTCTATGTGTAGGTCTATATAGTGAGGAAGGAGAGCTAATAACTGACATCAAGAAGGCGGAAATGTTAATGCCTATTTTGCTTCAATCTTCACTAAAAAGGTTAATGGTAACCAGATATCCAACGCAATTAATATTAACAACATGGGGGAAGGAACTCAAGCCAAAATAGGGAAAGAACAGGTTAAAGAAAATATGATGTGTTAGATGTATTCAGGTTAGCAGGGCTTGAGGAAAATCATCCTCAGGTACTTAAGAAGCTAGCTGAAGCAATCGTGGAACCTTTAGCGATTATCTTTGAGAACTCTTGGGACCTTACCTGTCCTCCATAAGACTGGAGACAGGGTAAACATAACACCTATCTTTAAAAGGGGAACAAAGAGGACCTGGGTCAATCAGCTTAATGTCAATACCTGGAAAAATACTGGAACAAATTATTCAACAGTCAGTTTGTATGCACCTCGAGGATAGGGTTATAAGAAATAGCCAGCATGGATGTATCAAGAACAAATTGTGCCAAATCAACCTAATTTTTTGGCCGGGTTAATAACCCAGTGGATGGTGGGCGGAGTGGGGAGAGCAGTAGATGTGATATATCTTTATTTTTAGTAAGGCTTTTGACAGTCCCACATGACATTCTCATCACAAAGCTAGGGAAATGTGGTCTAGATGAAATTACTTTAAGATGGATGCATAACTGGCTGAAAGACCATACCCAGATTAGTTATCAATGGTTTGCTGTTCGACAGGGAGGGTATACCTAGTCCTGGGTCTGGTACAAGTGCTAGTTGGTATTTCAGTTAATGACTTGGATAATGGAGTGGCGAGTATGCATATAAAATTTTGCAGATGACACCAAGCGGGGGTGATTGCACTTTGGAGGATAGGATTAGAATTCAAAACGACACTTGACAAATTAAAGAATTGGTCTGAAATAACAAGATGAAATTCGGTAAAGAGAAGTGCCAAGTACTACAATTAAGAAAAAATTAAAAGCACAATTACAAAATGTGGGGAATAATTGGGTAGAAATAGTACTGTGGGAAAAGATCTGGAGGTTACAGTGGATCACAAATTGAATGAGTCAACAATGTGATGCAGTTGTGTGAAAGGCTGATATCATTCTGGGATGTATTAACAGGAATGTTGTAAATAAGGTGGTGGTGGTGGGGGGTACTTGTCTGCTTTTACTTGGCACTAGTGAGGCTTCAGCTGGAGTACTGTCCAGTTCTGGGCACCACACTTTACGAAAGATATAGATAAATTGGAGAGAGTCCAGAGGAGAGCAACAAAAAATAAGGTTTAGAAAAACTGACCTATGAAAAAAGGTTAAATAAAACTGGGCATGTTTTGTCCTCAGAAAATAAGACTGAGAGGGGACCTGATACAGCCTTCAAATATTTTAGGGACTGTTATAAAGAAGACAATGATTAATTGTTCTCCATGTCCACTGAAGGTAGGACAAGAAGTAACAGGCTTAATCTTCATCAAGGGAGATGTAGATTAGATATTAGGAAACTTTGTAACTGTAAGGATAGCTAAACTCTGGAATAGTCTTCCAAAGGAGGTTGTGGAATTCCCACCATTGGAGGCTTTTAAAAACAGGTTGGATAAACACCTGTGAGGAATAGTGGAGGTTTACTTGGTCCTGCCTCAGCACAGGTTGTTGAACTTGATGACCTGTTGAGGTTCCCTCCAGCCTGTAACTGCTGTGGTAAAGTACCTCTCAGTGTAAGAATGTAAATGGATTTGGGAGGTGTGCAGTGATGCAATTAATGTGCCTTGAATTTTTTTGCATATTTATACTGTCATGGCAAGTAGATAACTGTAAGCAGCTGAGCCTGATTGTATTGGTAAAAAACAAAGAGCAAGGCTGTTATTCTGGTAAATTTCTCAGCTCCTTCTGTGTCTTAAGACTAATGTTGGAGCAGCGGTGCTTGAGGAGAAAGTGGAGATGATGAGGTTACCCTTTTCTTCCTTCTCCCAAGCAGCGGTGTTACTTTAGATTAGTGTTGCTCCTGCTGGGCCCTGAGGAGGAAAGAGTGACTAGGATTTCAACTGTTTAGACAGGTAGAGACTATTGCATGCAAATTGCTTGTTCAGAAGGAGCAGAGTGCACACCATTCTATGTGAAGGTGTCACAAGGGGGGGAGGAACCAGAGGCTTTCCAAAATAGGAGTAAGTAGGGCACAAGTAGACTGACTTGGTTTACCTCAGTTAAGAGCTAAATTTGTTTTCTGCTTGCCATGCATGCTGGACTGAATGACGTGGAGACAGCACACTGCACCTATGGGGAGAAGATGTGGTTCATGTTAGTCACCAGGGTCATCTCAAGCCATCTGAAAGAGCAGCAACAAATGGCTCTAAGGGTGCCTGTCTAAAGATAGCTCTGCTCTGCCTTTGTGGGGAGTGTAGTAGGAAATATCTTGGCCGAAGCCTAGAAAGGCAGAAACAAAGGGTTTGGGAGCATGAATGAAGAATAGATAAAATTCAAGGAAGGGGTGCAGAAGTAATAGCTCAATTTTTGAGAGGCAACTGCTCTTTTTAAGAATAGCTAACAGCCCGGTACTTTTGTGGGGATAGTTTGCCATTGTCTTTTATATCTCCACTCAAGGATAATCCTGCTGAGCTATAAACCCATTTGAATATATGCATTCAGTGGCACTCTTCTTGTGGCACAGACAGTAGCAGTACAAAAAGGACTAAGATCACCCCCAAATGCGCATAATGTGTCAGCAGCTCATATAAATTCTATTGCCTGCCAGTCTTCTCTTGCTTGTGTTGCTGCCATGTCTCTCACCTGTGTTGAGATGGCAGTTAATTTGTCTGGAAGCCAAAAGACTAAATGCCCCAAAATCCTTGTCCTCCTTCCCAACCTGAAGGATTGAGGAGATATTAAGTGAAAGCTTTGTTGTAAATAATCTAATGCAACTAAGTCTGAATATCTTCAGTTTTAGAGTCTTGATCACAAGAGCAACCTAAAGTACTGTTAAGAACAAGTGTGTGAGCAAAGGAATAGTATGCATTATGGACATGCTATTTCAGTGCTGAATGCTTAAGCACATCAACTCGATTTTCTTGCTAATCACAGTTCCTGATCTGCCTCCCACTGGCCAAAAGTGTTGGGAGTCCCTTACCAGCTACGAAAACTTCTAGCTTCCCCCACAATGCAGTCTAGCCTCCACAATGCAATCTCTTCCTCTGCCAATATAAACTTAGAATATTAATTTTTGTGCTTTACCTTAAACTAAACAATGAATACTGCAAAGGCTCTATTATTCATTTTCATGTTTTGTTAGGCCTGTGAAGGTTTATCTATCCAAAGGCACTGCATAATTGCCAGTCAAGGTGAAGCAGATTGCCATTAGTAGTAGTGAAGCTTGTAGCATTATAATTTGTATACTTAGTAACTCCTCCACTGCATGTTTCCCCCCTTAGTCTTGTTACCATTGACTTTTAGTAGTGATGAACATTTCTTCATTTAGCATGCATGTTGGGTTTCTAGAACACACCCAAAAGAGATGCCATCAGTTTTTACCCCTTTGAACTATGTAACAGCACATAGGGAGAAGTTCTAACATTTGGAGTCATTTGACTGGTCAGAGCTTTGATATGGTAGGTAGTAGTACTATCCCCTTCCAGTTTCTGGACCTCTTAAATATTTGTGTTAATGTGGCCTTTTTGTCTAAAGGGCTTGTTTTTCCATCTTACTAACTTGACCCAAGAACCTTGCAGATTGTGACGTTGCTCATTAACACTTTTTGAGGTAGTAGTGTGTTTTCATCAACCCTAATACTTTCTCATATAGAGTAAGAATATAACTGCTATAATTTTTTAACCTGGAGTTCTTCATTCCAAAAGAGAGCTAGAATAGTACTGGGCATGGTATAAGCTTATTGAGACAGACACCAGTAACTTATCTAGACAGATGCCTCCAATTATAGACATGTCAAAAGGCAGACATGTGCCCTTTATCAGAGGCCATATCTACTCTTTATTTCTTAGCTGGCTGAGGCTTTGTCCAGATAGCCCTCATCCTTGTCCCAATCTCTACAATACACATACTATGCTATGCATTTGGAGGTTACCTAGTAGGATTAGTTAGTATGAACAGGGTTTTATGTCATATACTAACTACTTGACCTAAATTCCTCAATAGGGTGCTTAGATTCTTCAGCTGTCCGGTACCCTTATTGGCAATTCTGCAGTGGCTTTGGATAGATAAACCTCCACAAGTCTAACAAAACACAAAAATGAATAATAGTCTTTGCAGTATTCATTGTTTAGTTTAAGGGAAAGCACAAACAGTAATACTGAAAGCTATCACCTTCAATGCACTGCAAAAGTTTATATTGGCAGAGGGAGAGACTGCATTGTGGAGATTGTCAACGGGGAAGCTAGAAGTTTTGGACTGCCAAAACATTTGTCCACTGGGAGGCAAGTCAGGAAATGTGTGATTAGCACATCAGCTTAATGTTCTTGCTAAAACATTCAGCACTAAAATAGTTAATGTTAAGGTTCTGTTTGTTTGTGACTTTCATCCTTTCAGGAAATCTATGCTGCTTTAAACACTAGAGGACCTAAGTCAAAATTTCAGTCCATAACATTGTAATAACCCTAGAGGCATATTAAGAGTGTTTAAAGCTAGGGTGTACATTTGGAAAGTACAAAAACTAACCACCTGGGACAAAACAAAAAGCTTTGAAATTGGCTCCTTATGTTCTCAGCATGAATGTGGTAGTAAAATACTGGAGGCAACTAGCTTATATTACACTTAATATAACATTACTATGCTAATATACGCCCACAAAAGCAAAAAAAAAATTGAGTTGTGGCTTCCAGATAATCCTCTGCTTATAATGTGTGTTGGCATTTCTTGAAATATAGTAAGATAAATAGTGTTTTGATTTCCTCTAATAGTACTGAATGTACTTCCTGATTAAGAACTGAATGTGCTGCGATAACTGCAGCAAGTTAAAAGTAGTGGTGTGATAGCCTCAAGTCAGAATTTCAGTGGTCCTGTGCGCACAGTTTGTTCACAATAAATCACTATTTTTAATTCCATTGTGCTAAAAAGTTCTTGGTGTTTTGCTTCATCGTGAGTATTCAGATCAGGAAAACTGGATTTAGAGAATGGTTTTGAAACTGAAGACCCCATGTTAAATCTTAACTAACTTTGACGTTGACTTGCATTCAGGTAACTCTTAATGTGAAAATCCAATTAGGTCTACAATTTGACCACTAGTTTTTATCTATTTGAAAAGTCTATAGTCTTAAAGTGCTTTAAATGTAAAGAAATAACACTTATGAGAAATTCTGCATCCAGTGTGTGTAATTCCAATTTTCAGAAGTTTTAAATTAATAATTAATGTTCAGTGTATGCAATATACTAACTGTATACAGAGCACCCCAATTTAGTCTTTCACTCCTGCTTTAAAAACTTAAACTTCAGATTGTTCCACTAGAGTTCTCTCCACTAATTTCTGGTCTGATCTCAGTAGACCTTGAGTATAAAGCTATTCAGTTTTAATTCTGAAGTGCATTTCTCTTGTTTCCTCTAGCTTTTACAAAACTGATCACAGTAAATGGGCAAGAATATCATCTTCAGCTAGTAGACACAGCTGGCCAAGTAAGTGATCTTTGTTGTCTGAACCATTCCTTCAAAATAAAGGCTACATGTTACTGCTACTCCTGTAGGATTATGTTGGTATTGTCCTGTGTTAAGCAAAACACCACAATTGATATATTTGAATAAAGGGGGTCTGAAGACCTTTACAGTTCACTTACAGCACTAAACTAATATTTGCTGATTTAGCAGTAATTGAATTAACTTCCAACGTGATACTGTCAAGTAGTTTAGTCCCCCAAAATTAGTAGAAATGTGTTCAGATTGTTTGGGGTTAATAGAGCTAAAGCAATGTAGTGTAGGCTAAAGCAATGTAGTGGGGGTTTTTTGTTTGGGGTGTGTGTGGTTTTTTTTGTTTTTTTTGTTTTTGTTTTTGTTTTTTTAACTAGTGTTTGGAAAGTGAATTTGGCTACATCAAACAAAATACAAGAAATAAGGTTATATTGATGAGTTATAGTAACATTTAATGTGTCTTTTAATGTAATGTGCTAGTAATTCTCATATAATCCCATGGGCTTTTATGTATATATGCTCATGATTTTATATTTCTAAGGTTTTAAATTCATGGCAAGATTATGGAGAGTCTGCCCTTTGCCTTTTTATTGTGTGGCATCTCCACTACAGGCACTAATATCACTCACTCATAGTTCTGTCACTCCTATGTGTGGTAGGGTTTCACTGCAGCATGAGCAGTGTTACACAATTTCTTCATCAAGAAATAGCTCCCAATGGTAAGTGTGTGTCTATAGAACCAGTCCCCGTGCAGCACAGAGGGAAGGGGTTTTATTCAAGGTACTTCCTGGTGCCAAAACAGAGTTGTGGTTGGAGACCCATCCTAGACCTGAGGCTACTTACTCAACACCTATGTGAAGGCATAGAAATTCAAAATGGTGATGTTTGCAGGATAATTCCATAACTAGAGCAAGGAGATTGATCCTCAACCCTTGACCTTCAAGATGCGTATTTCCACCTCGCTACCCACCCCACAAACAATTCCTCAGTTTTATTGTTAGCCATGACCACTTTCAATACAGAGTGCTTCCCTTCGGCCCATCCAGACTGAGGGCCTTTTCGAAGGTTGTCTGTGGTAGCAGTGAAGCGCTGCAGGAAAGATATCTTAGCTTCCCCTTACTTGGATGACTGGGTGCTGAAAGGCCACTTCTTGGAACTGTCTCAGGCAACTTCTGAGGCCATAGACCTCTTCCTTGAATAGGGCCTACAACTGAACATACAAAAAAAACCTATCTTGACCCCTGTGGAAAACTTAGAGTTCATAAGGGCACATCTTGATCCAGTGACAGCAAGAGCCTACCTTCCTCTGCACAGGTTTGTGGCTCTTTCCAACATAGTAAAAACAATTCAGCTCAGCCCCCAATCCCTGGTCAGGAACTGCATTCAATTACTGGGACAAATGGCAGCCATCTCCTTTGTTACAGAACATGCCAGGCTTTGAATGCCATGCCTTCAAGGGTGGCTTAGAATGGTCTATTCACCCACCAGACAGTCTAAATATGCTTCTTCTCATAACTACCTTTATAAAACAATGCCTTGACTAGAAAGACCATCATAGCATGTGCAGAGCAGTTCCATTTACACATCTTCACCCAACTGTCATAACGACAAATGGCTCTCTGCTATGGTGGGAGCACATTTAGACACTTGTGATTCAAGGCAGGTGGTTGTCACAAGAGACAGTGCTACACATCAATCTCCTGGAACTCAAGAGCAGTCAGATATGCCTGTCTCCAATTCCTACCACTAATCAGGGGCAAACACACAAAGATCATGACGGACAATATATCATGCATGTTTTACATCAACTGCTCAAGAGGAGCAAGATCTCTTTCCCTCTGCACTGAGGCTGTCAGGCTTTGGAACTGGTGCATACAACCAGATCACCATCATAGTGACCTATTTCCCAGGGATTCAGAATGTGACTGCAGATGCACTCAGGAGACACTTCTTCCAAGACCACAAGTGAAAAATAGACCCCAACATATTACACCACATATTCCGTCAATGGGGCACCCCTCAGCTAGACTTGTTTGCCACAGAGTCAAACAAGAAATGCACCCACTTTGGCTTAAGGGGCGGACTGGGTCACCATTCCTTGAGGGATGCTTTTCACTTTCAGTGGTCATCAACCCTACTGTATGCATTCCTACCAGCTCCCTTGATAGCCAAAGCTATGCTCAAAATAAAGACAGATAGAGCCAGAGTCATTCTAATAGTTCCAATCTGGCCCAGGCAAATGTGGTTTCCTTACCTGATACAGCTGTTTGTTCTCAGATTACTCTCCATGCTGCTCCCGATCTCTCCCAGGAGGGCAGGAAGATGAAGCATCATGAGATTGGGATGAAACATTTAGAGCATAGTTGGTCGATGGCTCACAGGATTAGAGACAGCCTGCTCAAAGATGTAAAGAGTACTATTACACAGCAAGAAACAATCTACTCATTACCCATATTCTCAAAAATGGACACAATTTGTCAGCTGGTATGACTGTAAACAGATTCCACCAATGACCACGTCACTTCCAGATATACTGGAATGTGCCCTAACTCTGAAAACCTCAGATCTATCAATTGAGCTCTATACAGGTCCACCTGGCAACCATCACGGCTTTCCACCCCCCAATAAAGGTTTATTCTATCTTTGCCTATCTGACCACAGTGAGATTCCTTAGAGGACTGGGAAACCACAATCCAACATCCTACTCCAATATGGGACCTTAATCTGGTCCTCAAATGCCTCACAGGACTGCCCTTCGAACCTTTGGCTACCTGTTCACTGCTCCATTTGTCAGTGAAGACAGCATTCCTGATGGCCATTACATCAGCGTGACACACTGAGAAATAGAGGCCCAGATATCATGCCCTCCACCCCCTACAGTGTGTTTTAAGGATAAGGTCATGCGGCCCCACCCCAAATTCTTACCTAAGGTTTCTTCCGAGTTACATCTCAATCAGCCCATTCACATGCCTGGCTTCCACCCCAAAGCGAATCTACATCGCCAGGATGCACTGTTGCACACCCAGGATGTCAGGAGAGCTCTGGCCTTCTATCTAGACAGAACAAAGATCTTCAGAGAGACTGACAAGTTAATCGTTCGCTAGCAGATAGGTCAAAAGGGTCGGCAGTCTCTCACCAGAGATTTTCCAAGTGGCTATCAGGCTGCATTAACTCTTGTTATCAATCTCGCAAAATTCAACCACTTTTGGTTATAAGCATCCATTCCAGAAGGGTTTATTGCCACTTCTACGGCCTTTCTCAAAAATTTGCCGATTATTCAAATCTGTAAAGCTGCTACTTGGGCATCTATATTCATAAACAAGCTAGGGAAATACAACCTAGATGGAGCTACTAAAGTTGGGGCATAACTGGTTGGGAAAACTGTTCCCAGAGAATAGTTATCAGGTTCATAGTCCAGCTGCAAGAGCATATCAAGTGGGGTCCTGCGGGGATCAGTTCTGGGTCTGGTTTTGTTCAATATTGTCATCAATGATTTAGATAATGGCAAAGAGAGTATACTTATAAAATTTCCGGATAATACCAAGCTGAGTGCATTTGCAAGTGCTTTGGAGGGTAGGATTAAAATTCAAAATGATCTGGACAAACTGAAGAAATGGCCTGAAGTAAATAGGATGAAAATCAATAAGGACAAATGCAAAGTGCTCCACTTACGAAGGAACAATCAGTTGCGCACACACAAAATGGGAAATGACTGCCTAGGAAGGAGTACTGCGGAAAGGGATTGGGGGGTCATAGTGGACCAGAAACTAAATGAGTCAACAGGGTATCGCTGTTGCAAAAAAAGTGAACATCATTCTGGGATGTATTAGCAGGAGTTGTAAGTAAGACATGAGAAGTAATTCTTCTGCTCTACTCCGTGCTGATTAGGTCTCAACTGGAGTATTGTGTCCAATTCTGGGTGCCACATTTCAGGAAAGATGTGGACAAATTGGAGAAAGTCCAGAGAAGAGCAACAAAAATGATAAAAGGTCTAGAAAACATGACACATGAGGGAAGATTGAAAAAATTGGGTTAGTTTAGTCTAGAAAAGGGAAGACTGAGAGGGGATATAAGTTTTCAAGTACATAAAAGGTTGTTACAAGGAGGAGGGGAAATAATTGTTCTTAACCTCTGAGGATAGGATAAGAAGCAATGGGCTTAAATTGCAGCAAGGGAGGTTTAGGTTGGACATTAGGAAAAACTTTCTAACTGTCAGAGTGGTTAAGCACTGGAATAAATTGCCTAGGGAGGTTGTAGAATCTCTGTCTAACCTGCTCTTAAAAATCTCCAGTGATGAACACCTATCAGGAATGGTGTAGATCAGTGGTTCTCAACCCATGAGCTGCTTGTGACCCAATCAGCACACAGCTGCAGCCCATGTGACACTCAGGGCCATACAGGTATGTATATTGTGTGGATGCAGCCCACATAACTCATGGAGAGCTGCATATGTGGCCCACAATGGTAAATAAGTAGAGAACCACTGATACTTAGTCCTGTCTTGAGTGGAGGGACTGGACTAAAAGACTTCTCAAGGTCTCTTCCAGTCCTATGACTCATGATTCTATATATACATTCACCAAACACTATGCAATAACTCATGACTCTGCCTCTGATACTGTGTTTGGATCAGCTATGCTTTCCTTTCTACTGGACTTGACTCCGAAACCCCCTCCACCTTAGTGGCAGTACTCGGTAGTCACTTTGAGTGAAGCACTGATAGAGACACTACTGGAAGAAGAAATAGTTACTCACCCTCTGCAGTAACTGTGGTTCTTTAAGATGTGTGTCTCTATGAATGCTCCTCTACCCGTCCTTCCCCTCTGCTTCAGAGTTCTCTGCCATGGGACTTTGCAGTAGAGAAGGAACTGAGGGCAGTTCTCCCGCACAGTACTACATAACAGCTCAGGGCATGAGACTAACTAACACGCACATGCGGGCTGAACAGAGACTGCTATGAAAAATCTCCAATCAAAGGTGCAGGGAGCGTTAGTGCACCTAGAGTGTAGCACCCATAGGGGGAGACATCTCCAAGAACCACAGTTACTGCACAGGTTGAGTAACTCTTTTGGTGCTAATATTTTTGAGTTTCTCATATGTTATGCTGGCCAAATGGCGCTTCCTCATGCCTTGCTGTCTTTGGAGTGGTGTTGAACTGTATAATGCAGGCTAGTGGACCAAACATCATGATTTTTGGTCATTTGTGTCAGGAGCTGGGTAGCTACCTTTCCTTCTCTTGCAAATTGTAATGTTTGCAGAAATCAGAACCCACCTTCCCAAGAACATTAATTCAGTCTAAAAAGAATACCATAACTCAACCAATTCCCCAGCCAACACAACCTTAAACAGAGTTCATTCTCAAGGTTGAGGTTCAATTTCAGTATCACACAGTTGAAACTATTTCTTAATTAAAATAGCATTGTCTCATTAGTGGTTATTTTTAAATCTTTCTTAACCAAGAAAATCCATGGGATTCTTTGTTAACTTCAGTGGATTGGAGGGGAGAGATCTTGTGGGTAGATGTTGAAAAGCACTGTAAATGCATTAGAACAAGCTTTGCTCAGTTTTGTTTACTTGCCCAATAGACCATGGGGGCTGCTTAGATGGATACATATAACGTATCAAAGGTTATAGGAATAACTACTTTTGGTGTAAAGTGGTTTGTGTGAATCTGTAATTACTGGGCCACATTATGTTGTTAGTTGGCAAAGTTCTTAAATGTTAACTGTATAATTCCAACATAAGAATGGCCATACTGGGTCAGACCAAAAGTCCATCCAGCCCAGTATCCTGTCTGCCAACAGTGGCCAATGCCAGGTGCCCCAGAGAGAGTGAACCTAACAGGTAATGATCAAGTGATCTCTCTCCTGCCATCCATCTCCACTCAAACAGAGGCTAGGGACACCATTCCTTACCCATCCTGGCTAATAGCCATTAATAGACTTCACATTCCAAAAAGCATCTCTAACAAGCAAATAACAGCCAAGCAGACAGTTGTGAAAGTGTGAATTAGAAAGGGTTGAGATAACAACTATCTCAGTACAGCACAGGATTTGATACTGAAACCTGTAAAGCTGGAGGGAGTGAAGTGATGGGTTGATGGGAGTACTGTGAAAACAAGAGCCTTGGTTAAGAGGTACTAGAGGTTGGGGGACAGGTAGTGATAATTGTTACCAAAGCTATTCCAATTGATAAAAATCCTGTGGAATGCCAAGTACAGTCTAATGCTTAGTTTGCACATCCACCGTCTGTTTCTTGCACATGCTATAGAAGTGATCCAAGTCATTTACTTTACAGTCAGTAACCAAGTTGCACACTTATCTGATATTCGAGCAATGGTGGGGCTTTGCCGCACATTAGAGCTGAATATGAAGCACAAGCGAAGACAAGTTCTGTCTAGCTTCACCTTGCTAGAAAGTTGTGAAGGTGGGGGAGGACTAGATAAGGGTCCTTTCCCACTTGCTCATTAGGAAAGGGGGAAGGAAGGTTCTCCTGCGTGTTATAGGCTGGTGACATGTGAAAGTGAACAGTTTGAGCAATTGGATTGACTGACAAGAGATGAAGTGGTCTCAAACTAAACTTTTTAAATCTAGCATCAGAACAACATCTATATAGAATTTAGAGGTGGTCAAAATTTTTCCAAGATGTCTGTTTTTTTTAGAAATGTTGAGTGGGGGGAGGGGTAGGGAAAATACATGAAACTAAGCATTTTGATATCAAAGCATTCCATTCTGACACTTTTTGGAGTAAAATGTTTTGATATTAATTTATTTTGAATTTTATTTTACAGTATAAGAAAATGTCAAAATTGTTTCAGGTCAAAATGTTTTGTTTCAATCTTCTTAATTTCATTTTGTGGGAAATTTTGAAATTTTGTTTTTGTTTAGCATATATAGTGTGTGTGGGGAATCTACAGCTTCTTACCCCTAGCTTGCTTAACTTTTTCTGAACATCCCTATGTAATCTTTAAGGAACAGGCAGCCTCCACCATGATGCCTGCCGTGGAGTATGATTCACCTGTATTGACATTGTTTTAAATCTTTACAAATGGTGTTCTTGCAATTCATGTCTTATAAATACGGTCAGTGTTTAAAACTGCTGGTGATCTACTATCACTAAGATTCTGACTCTTGTGGCAATAACCATTTTTAAAAATACCATTTTCCTTCCACAGGATGAATACTCCATATTTCCTCAGACATACTCCATAGACATTAATGGCTACATTCTCGTTTATTCAGTCACATCAATAAAAAGGTAATAGAGTTCTTCTGTGCATGTATCCTTATGAGTAAACTCTTGATCTGAGATTCATGTGACTTCAGTCCCTGGCTCTGTCAGACTCCTTGTATGCTCTCACAATTCTTTAATCTCTGCCTCCATTTCCCATCAGTAAAATGGGAATAACAATTCTCCTCACAATTGCATTTGATAATCTTACTGTACCTAAGCAGCTTGCAAACTACAGTGGTTGGGGGCAAGTAAAGATAGAATCCATATTCAAGTGTATTGGTTATGAACTTTGAGTAAAAAGATGATCAAGCTTAAGTATTCCTAGTGCTCCTCATTGTGGTATGTGAGTACAAAGAGGCATAAATAAACTGAAACATGACCTAGAATAGTAATGGCACTACATGTTTTCTGACGTATCTCCTTGGGTCAGAAATCATGTGAACATAAGAACCATATTGTTGGTTCTCTTTCCTCTTAGCTGTCTAAACTTAGGCTGTGTCTACACTACAGCTTATTTTGGCATAGCTTATGTCACTCACTGGGGTGAATAAATCTCCCCGCCCCCCAAGCAATGTAAGTTACACCAACATAAACGCCAGAGTTGTCAGTGGGAGAGCTGCTCCTGCTGACATAGTTACCGCCGCTCGCAGGGGCTGGAGTAAGTAAGCCGACGGGAGAGCGCTCTCCTGTCTGCTTAATGTCCGCATTAGCAGTGCTACAGTGACGCAGCTGCATTGGTGTAGCTGCGCTGCTGTAAGCTCTGTAGGGTAGCTGTAGCCTTGCACTCAAATAGAGCTGATTCTTCTTTGTGGGATTTTTCTGCCTTGCCCACCTGTCCAGTTGACTGGTAGAAATTGCCTGTTCAGTGCTATGAGCTTCTGGGCAATTGACAGTGTGTATGAATTTGGCTTGTAGGCTGCTTTTTTATTTGCAGTATTGAAGGACATGTCTTACTGTAAAATAGTTTCTCAGAATAGCTATTCAGATTTCAGAGTTTGAATTAAGGTCCTTTCTGGCTTGAGGGCCCGGCTTTCTTCTAGGTAATCTCTTTACTGGTAAGAAGCACATTAACCTCTTTATTAGGTTTTTGTACAGTCATTGGCACCATATTCTATTAATCCTCTTCCTTTTTTGGACCCCTACATTGTCTTATTTCTATAAATTTGGTGGATTTTAGCGGCAGGATTTATTTTTAAAGTTACCTTGTACCGCATCTGCATATCGGTAGAAGAGGAAGAGTTAGCAATTTAAAAATAGTAGCTTCCTTATGTAAGCTACTAAATAAGTAAAATCTAAGAACCTTCACGTTTTTGTTTTTTTGTTTAAAACAGAAGGTCCTGAGCGACCTCTCTTCCTGTTCAGCACATAGGGACACTTTGAAAGGAAACAGTTGCTTGCATTTTTGACAGGTACTGGAGTGTCTAGTATGTTTGTCCTAATCTGAACTCTACTGGGCTGCTCAAATGCTCTTATGGTTGCTCATTATGTTAATACATAAAGTATATGCAGAGTAGCTTCGTCAGATCTACCTAATGAAACAAATTAACATTCTGTAGTATTGAGGGATAATGTTAAAGGGAGCATATGTTTTAGACAGCTTCTTCTGTCGCTATTTACAGGATCTTTCACAGTAACAGGTTATGAAGCTAAGAATTGAGTCTTAAGACAGTGTGAAATAATTATAAAGCACCCCCATGTACAAACTCTCTAACACCACAAACTTGGTGATAGCATTCTCTCCTTCTGGGGGAGGCACTCTGGCTTAATTTCAAGACAGTACTTGAAAACCTGGGGATTTATGGGACATGGAGTCTCCCATCTTCTTGGTCACTAGTTCAGATCTGGGCTTAGCTAGTAGCATGGTCCTAAGTAAAATGAGTTGATGGTCTCAATCTCAGTCCACTTCAAAGGGACAATTGCCTGCATCTGCGACAGTGTACTGAAGATGTAAAGTTCCCTTATTTGTAGTTTCACCTAGAGACATGGATAGAATAGCAACAGAGGCTGAATCTTTGCTGCTAGAGTTACTACCTTTCAACCAGAGTTGAGGCACATTGATGGCCTGGAAGCTTCCACGGATTGTCCTATACCTGATCGGTAATAACTAGAGATTTTAATTCTTTTAACTCTGGCTCCAGTTCTCTATGTAGTGCTGCAAAGTCAAGCAGTCAGATGAAAAATAGAAGTTTGTCCTGCCTGACAACTGTTGGGATGCCACTGTGGAAGAGTCAAATTCTAGTGTAAGCTTAGCAAAAAACTGCAGAATGTATTCAGACTGCCCTGGGTCTATACCTACAAGTTCTTTTCTAGTTTTTTTGTTTTTTTTAATAGCTTTTTATTTACTGCTTGGCTCTTACAATTCAAGTAGATTTCTACTTTTTAAGGTGTCATATCCTGTTCTACTGCTAAGAGAGTCTGGATGCAGGACAGAACATATCATGTAACACCGCACCGTGATTGCCTAAGTACTCTGGAAAGCCAAAGAGGCTTTGGTTTGTCTTCTGCTTGCTTGTTGGCTGCTACTCCAGTCTGACACAAGTTTGCCAGTGTTGCTCTTGGTTCATATAGCTAGGTCACTGGCTATATATTGACATAGGATCTGAACATTTGAGTACTGATATGGTAAGATACTTGTTTCTTTCCACGCTTTTGTTGTAGATCCCTTTGGAAAATCCATTCTTAAAAGAATTCTCTTCTATATTGAGTGACTCGAGTGCAGTGTTTGTCAAATGGGAATTCATAAAAACACTCCTGAAGAAGCAAACACCCTACTTCTCTAACCTAGTCTTAAATTTGCTCACAATCAAGATTATTGAAGATTTCTCGTTCTGATTTACTTAATTAAATTCCAAATTTGTATCACAAAGTAGGTTCCATTACTTTGTATCATGTGTCGTCTTTTGTGGTGGTCCCTGCTTTCTTGGATTGTCTTTCTTCTAGTGAGCAATAACATGCATTATAAACCCAGTTCTCCTCAGTTACTGTCAGCCTGCAGAGAATAAATTGTGGCCCTACAGTTACCTTGTCTTTTAATTTTAAAACTTAGTTAATTCCACTTGCTAATGTAGGAAATCCGTTCACAAGGTAGTAAAGACGAAGTGATGTGCAACATCAGTGTAATGCTACCTTGTCCATTGACACTCCCCCCACCCCCCTTTCTGTTTTGGGTTTATTGGCAATTGTTTGGTCCATTATAACAATCATTAGAGTTAACTGTCTCTGTGTATTTCTATGTTTTGTATTTTCATTGGCTCTTGCAATCTCCTTCCCAAGTGTTTACAGGCTGGCTTTAGTCCTTACTGGTTTAGGCAGGAGAGTGGATACCTAACTGTGGGCCAGATTCTACAGTCAGGCTGACCTATAGTCTGCCTGTGGTCAGATGTTGGGCAAAAGAGGCAAAGATGGCTTTAGGCTACTTTTGTGGACCCTGATTCTTGACTAGTTTGACACCAAGCTGGTTTCCTCGTGCAGATTAGACCAGTCTTGTACAGGAACATAAGAACGGCCATACTGGGTCAGACCAAAGGTCCATCCAGCCCAGTATCCTGTCTACCGACAGTGGCCAATGTCAGGTGCCCCAGAGGGAGTGAACCTAACAGGTAATGATCAAGTGATCTCTCTCCTGCCATCCATCTCCACCCTCTGACAAACAGAGGCTAGGGACACCATTCCTTACCCATCCTGGCTAATAGCCACTAATGGACTTAACCTCCATGAATTTATCCAGTTCTCTTTTAAACCCTGTTATAGTCCTAGCCTTCACAACCTCCTCAGGTAAGGAGTTCCACAAGTTGATGGTGCGCTGCGTGAAGAAGAACTTCCTTTTATTTGTTTTAAACCTGCTGCCTATTTAATTTCATTTGGTGCCCCCTAGTTCTTGTATTATGGGAATAAGTAAATAACTTTTCCTTATCTACTTTCTCCACATCACTCATAATTTTATATACCTCTATCATATCCCCCCTTAGTCTCCTCTTTTCCAAGCTGAAAAGTCCTAGCCTCTTTAATCTCTCCTCATATGGGACCCTTTCCAAACCCCTAATCATTTTAGTTGCCCTTCTCTGAACCTTTTCTAGTGCCAGTATATCTTTTTTGAGATGAGGAAACCACATCTGTATGCAGTATTCAAGATGTGGGCGTACCATCGATTTTATATAAGGGCAATAATATATTCTCCGTCTTATTCTCTATCCCCTTTTTAATGATTCCTAACATCCTGTTTGCTTTTTTGACCGCCTCTGCACACTGTGTGGACATCTTCAGAGAACTATCCACGATTACTCCAAGATCTTTTTCCTGATTTGTTGTAGCTAAATTAGCCCCCATCATATTGTATGTATAGTTGGGGTTATTTTTTCCAATGTGCATTACCTTACATTTATCCACATTAAATTTCATTTGCCATTTTGTTGCCCAATCACTTAGTTTAGTGAGATCTTTTTGAAGTTCTTCACAGTCTGCTTCGGTCTTAACTATCTTGAGCAGTTTAGTATCATCTGCAAACTTTGCCACCTCGCTTTTTTACCCCTTTCTCCAGATCATTTATGAATAAGTTGAATAGGATTGGTCCTAGGACTGACCCTTGGGGAACACCACTAGTTACCCCTCTCCATTCTGAGAATTTACCATTTATTCCTACCCTTTGTTCCGTGTCTTTTAACCAGTTCTCAATCCATGAAAGGACCTTCCCTCTTATCCCATGACAACTTAATTTACGTAAGAGCCTTTGGTGAGGGACCTTGTCAAAGGCTTTCTGGAAATCTAAGTACACTACCTCCAGGGAGGTATTCAAAGCATCTATCTTTGTGGCACGTATTCAATGCAAATCTGTGCTTGAAGAATCAGGCCCTTGGAATTTGAGCTCTGATTAAAATGCCACGTAAATGAGCACACTACTTATGGCAATAAACTTTTGAAAGTCAGAACCTACCTTACCTACTCTACAAATTTTAATTGCGATATTTGTGTCCAGTCCAGGTTTATACATGGTGTCCCTGTTATAATCAGTTGTCTGTCAAACTCTCTAATAGCTCAGTTACTCCAAATGTAATAAAATGGTTGCCATTGCACGTCACTGGCTTCATTTGTTTACAACTTGGATATTTAGTACCATGCAGAATAAGCAATACCCATTAAGTTAGCTGGGTTTGAGGCTTCCTGGCACCTCACAGTTCTGGCCTTAGTCACTCAAGTCTTCATGTACAGACTTTGTATTGGCACCCATAATTGTAGTATCTGAACAAGCAATGTTTCTCATACCACCTGACAGCTCAGTTTGTGCTTCTCTTGACTTGGAAAGTCACAGTTTAGGCTTTTTCTTCATTTTCAAGTGCATAAATTCTGAATGAAATCACTTGGATTCTATTTTAATTTTGAAATTGAGTATTGTCCCAATTTAAAATGGAAAGTACTATGAATTTCAGCAAAGCAACACATGCTTAGTAATTCTATTGCACCTTCCCTCTTAGTGCTTGTTTGTTTTTGAAGCTGTACTTTTAATTTAACCTTCTTACCCGGACTTCCTACATTTGTGCAGCTAAATCTTATTACACATTCTGCCTAAAGTGTACCTACAATCCAAGCAGATGCATCAAATATCCAAATAATGCTTAAAGCATGACTTTCCCCGTCTTGATTCATACACTTGCAGTGCCCTTTATCAAAAGGGAAACCAAGTATATTAGGCAGGAATATCTTGGCCTATGTAAGAATATTGTTAGATGGTAGTGTTTTATGGAGTTCTGGCCCAATTTGCCTCTTGTATAGGAATCAGTAACACATTTACAGCATCTCAGTTGTTTTACATCTAAAGTGAGAATAAAGCTTAAACTCAAACAGTCTACAGGTGGAATTAATTGCTTGTGTATTGGGTATTAAGGCTAAACATCAGAGTGCATGTGTGATTTCATCCCTTTATTTTGCAGTTTTGAAGTGATTAAAGTTATCCATGGCAAGTTATTGGATATGGTGGGAAAAGTCCAGTAAGTAGTAACACTTTCATCTCATTTCATTGCAGGTATATTACTAGTACTTTGTTCAATATACTATAACAGCTGTTCTAAAAGTGGTTCACTTTTTTTCACAGAATACCCATTATGCTGGTTGGAAACAAAAAAGACCTGCATATGGAACGGTATGTACTGTAAATACAATATTTTTCTGAAAAATTTAAGATACCATAACTGTTCTCTGTTGCAACATCGCTTGTAACAATTTCAATGAAATTTTCTTCTTGGGAACTAAATTATAGGTATGTAATTTCCCATAGCTAAAAAGTTAGCGTAAGCTAACCTAATTCTAAATTAAACTAAGTTATCATAACTAAGGTACTGTGGACTTGAGAATGGAACTGAGAGCCAGGAACTATTGAATTCTAATCCTGACTCTCACTTTGGGGCAAGTCACTTAACCTCTCTTTCATCTACAGGATGGAATAGTTGCATGTTTACTTCATAGGAATGTTGACAATAACTTTAAAGCATTATATAAAATGGAGGTATTATAAAATATAGTAAAAATGGAAAGTAAGTATTGCAAGACCCAAATTTTACTTCGAGATGTTTATACTGCATGCGACGCAGTTTAATACTTCATAGAACATGAAGTGCTGCAGGGAAGAAACTGCAGTTGCACGGCAAATGCTCTAACTTCTCCACAAGCCATCAAACGTTTTCTTTGCTGTAATAATTTATACTGTCTTCTATTTGGTCAGGGTGATTAGCTATGAAGAAGGGAAAGCTTTAGCAGAATCCTGGAATGCAGCTTTCTTGGAATCCTCTGCTAAAGAAAATCAGGTAACCAATTAACATTCACTTTGATACGCTGCAGTTTAAATAGTGGGATTTGGTATCAAAGGATCTTTAAATGTCTCCACATGTACCTCATCGCAATGGGGAGAAAACTAAAATATGCTGTATAGCTGTGTATTGGCAACAGAAAGTGAATTGCTTGCTTGCAATGAAGTCCATGTGTGCAAGCTTGTCCAGATATTTCACTGAGAATTGTAGATGAAGTCAGGTTGCTGAAAGGAGAAATATGGGACTAAAGGTGTAACTTAATTATATGTGTGTTTGGTTGTGGTGCTAAAATGGAAAGTTAGATTCAGTGTCAACTCTCTCACCTTAAGTTGAAGTGGTAACGGCTTGAACTGTACCTTCAAAAATAGAGAATTAATTGCTGAATCCTTAGCAGGAACATACCACTACAAGGATGAAAGGATAGCATTGTGGGTAGGGCACTAGCCAGCCCTTAGATTTGGGTTCTTTTCCAGGCTTTGCCAGTGTGCTTCTATTCCCTCTGAAATAGGAGTAATGTTTCCCTGCCTCATAATCATAAATAAATCATAAATCTTGTAGTGATGTGGGTTGTGTTAATGGATGGATGGCCACAATCTGACCAAATATAACCAGGAAACATTGTAAATGTTACTATTGTTATTTCTAAATGGTGACAAAACTAGCAGATTTAATTTCATTCTAACCTAACACTAATTCTTGTTGGTGTAATAGCTTCCTCATTTACCCCCTGAATATGTTCCAGTATTTCATGGAAATGTAGAGCTGAAAAGGGCAGTGAGAGTTCAAGTCCAGCCCCCTGCACTGAAACAGGACCAACTAGATCATCCCTGACAGGTGTTTGTCCAACCTGTTCTTAAAAACCTTGAGTGATGGATTCCAGAACTTAACTACCCTTATAGTTTGAAAGTTTTTTTCCTAATATATAACCTACATCAGTGGTTCTCAACCAGGGATCCGGGGGCCACCAGCAGGTTTCAGGGGGGCCGCTAAGCCAGCGTTAGACTCGCTAGAGCCCAGGGCAGAAAGCTGAAGCTCACCATACAGAACTGCAGCCCATGACACCGAGCCCCACCACGCGGGGCTGAAGCCAAAGCCTGAGCAACTTAGCTTTGTGATGCCCCCTTTGTTGTGGGGCCCCAGGGAATTGCCCTGCTTGCTACCCCCTAATGCTGGCCCTGGTTCTTGTATACAGAAAAACAGTTGTCGTGGTACAGCTGGGCTATGGAGTTTTTATAGCATGTTGAGGGGACCTCAGAAAGAAAAAGTTTGCTGCAGATTAAGCCCATCACTTGTCCTACCTTCAGTAGACATGGAAAACAGTTGATCACTGTCCTCTTCATAACCGCCCTTAAGACATTTGAAGACTTATGAGGTCCCCTCCCCCTCAGGTTTTTTTTCTTAAGATAAAAAACTGGGTACGCGTTTAATCTTTCTTCATAGGTCAGGTTTTCTAAACGTTTTATCACTTTTGTGCTCTCCTCTGAGCTCTCCCCAATTTGTCTACATCTTTCTTAAAGGGTGGCACCCAGACCTGGACACTGTATTCCAGCTGTGGGCTCACCAGTGCCAAGTAGAATGTGACAGTTATCTCTCTTGTCTTACATATGACACTTCTATTAATACACCCCAGAATAGATCAGCTTTTTTTTTTTTTTTTTTTTTTTTTAACTACATCAGATTGGGTTATCCACTGTAATCCCTAGATCCTTTTCAGCAGTACTGCCCCCATTTTGTAGTTCTGCATTTGATTTTTTCCTTCCTAAATGTACTACTTTGCATTTGTCTATTGAATTCATAAAAACACTTCTTCTTAGTGAATTGGTCTGAAGTCAACAACTTGTCAAGGTTGTTTTGAATTCTAATCCTGTCCTCCTGAAGTTCTTTGTGCAACCAAACAGACAATCCTGCAAGGTAGAATCTTGTTTCCTGGTAAAAATCATGTCTTTTATTCTTTCATACATGTAATTGCCAGAACTTGTGCTGCTGGCAGTGGACAGTCAAGAAAATCCAGTTTCCACAGGGCAAAAGAACATCATAACGGCCATACTGGGTCAGAGCAAAGGTCCATCTGGCCCAGTATCCTGTCGTCCGACAGTGGCCAATGCTTTGGGCTTCAGAGGGAATAAACAGAACAGGTAATCAAGTGATCCATCCCCTGTCGCCCATTCCCAGCTTCTGGCAAACAGAGGCTAGGGACACCATCTCTGCCCATCCTGGCTAATAGCCATTGATGGATCTGTCCTCCATAAACTTATCTAGTTCTTTTTTTTTTTTAACCCTGTTATAGTCTTAGCCTTCTCAACATCCTCTGGCAATGAGTTCCACAGGTTGACTGTGTTGTGTGAAGAAATACTTCCTTTTGTTTTTGTTTTAAACCTGCTGCCTATTTCATGTGGTTACTCCTAGTTCTTGAGTTATGAGAAGGAATAAACACTTCCTTATTTACTTTCTCCACACTAGTCAAGAAAACTGATTGTACAAATCTTTCAAAATCTTCTGCAGATCCAAAGGAAGTCACGATTTAATTTTTGTAGTACTTGAATTCTTGCCAAAATCTGAACCAAGTTTAATGCCACTCTTTGGTCTAGTTCCAGAGTAGTGCAAAAACATGAAGATAGTAAACATCCTGTGAAATCCTTCAGTGAGTAATAGACTTGCAGCTAAGTGGTTTTAGTAGACAAGTTGTATACGAATGCTCCACTCTCAAATTCTTTAAGCTAAATCTGATTTAACTGCAGTCAACTTTTCTTAGACAATCTAGCTGGCATTCAGTTTTTTCCCATTGCTAAATATACATTTTTGTAACGGCTCACTAATTCATATTGTGAACTTATTGATAACTTTCTGAAACTTGAAGTGACACTCTAGTTATGTAGCCTGCTTTTTTTTTATAAAGAAGTTACTTTTTCCATAACACCTAGCATAGGCGTGGGCAAACTTTTTGGGCTGAGGGCCACATCTGAGTGGGGAAATTGTATACAGGGCATGGGGTAGGGTGTGGGGTTCGGCAGGGGGCTCGTGGCAGGGGGTTGGGGTGCAGGAGGGGTGCGGGGTGTACGAGGGGGCTCAGGGCAGGGAGTTTGGGTGCAGGAGGGGTGTGAGGTGCAGGCAGGGGGTTTAGGGCAGGGAGTTGGGGAGCAGGGTACAGGAGGGGTTCGGGCTCTGGCCCGGCGCACTTACCTCAAGTGGCTCCAGGGTGGCAGTGGCGTGCACCGGGGCCAGTGCAGGCTCCCTGCACACCTGCCCTATCCCCGGCCCCGCGCCGCTCCCGGAAGCGCTGCGGCCCCTGGGGGAGATGGGGGCGGAAGGCTCCGCGTGTGCTGCCCTTGCTGCGCCTCCAGGTACCTCCCCTGAAGCTCCCGTTGGCCGCGGTTCCCCGTTCCTGGCCAAAGGGAGCTGCGGAGGGCGGTGCCTGGAGGCAACGCATGGAGCTCTCTGCCCCCCTGCCAGGGGGCCGCAAGGACGTGGTGCCACGGGCTGGATCCAAAGCCCTGAGGGGCCGGATCCGGCCCACGGGCCGTAGTTTGCCCACCCCTGATCTAGCATATTAAATTGCTGTACTAACATACAAAGTCTCATTAACTGACTGGCATGGGATTTGTTATGTTTCCATAATAAAAAGTGTGTACTGTGTGATGCCTGGACATCAGAACTATTAGATTATATGCTGCTGTCTGAAATATGTAGCAAACCTGTGCAGATTAGACTCTGCTTCAAAGAGTATGAAATACTGTGGGGAGGAACAGTAATTGTACGTCAGAAATGTATGAACTTCTCCACAAGCCTCCCAATTTCTTTAGGAATCCTGCAAAAATTCTGGTTTTAATCAGTGCTTCCAAACTGCAGTGATTTATATAACATTTAAGTTGGTACAAAAGATATTGCTACTGATATAAAGGTTGCTGGACAAGATTTATATCAAGGATGACCTAGTAACCTTAACTGGAGACTTTCTTGGGGTTTTTTTTTGGTTTTTTTAATCATTGATATTGGCATAATGTAATGCAGGTTCTTAAACATCAGGTGTAAATGATCTCTTCTGATCCTCTGCCAGTCCAGATGCTTGAGTATAGCACCTTTCCATCAGATGGAGAAAGTACACAACCATCTCGGTGAGGTCACTTGTTCTATACAATATGCTTGGTAAATCCAATAGTTTGAAGAAACGGAGAGATCAGTACCTTTGCCAGCCAGTGAAGACTGAGCAGAGAAGGATCCGATTCCACAAATCTTTCTAAGACATTGTGTGGCTGCCTCTGGCTACAGCCAGAGAATTACTGTCCAGCATGCCAAGGGGCTCAAGTACTCCAAAGGCCAAAGCTGGGACAGCCACCCTTGGTACTGTAGGCAGTTGCTGGGGATCTTGTGACTTGCACTCGTCAGGAAGGAAGGTAAAAGGTGGGAGATAGGGCTGCATCCATCCAAGACTCCCCTTAACTAAAGAGACCAGGCAGGGAGCCGGACAGGGAAGCATCCCTTTCAACAGGAACCACAGACAGGAACATCCTACTGGTTCTGGAGACGCTTCCTCCTCTTCGGCGAGATCTCACACTGGCACCAAGGAACCTCTGGGATAGGGACCCCCTTTGAGGAGCCAAGATTGTCTTCCATGACTTTAAAGCCCCCTTCAGTTCAGAGGGCAGAAGCTTCCTCTAGCTTGGGAGCAAGGCTTGTTTTTTTCCAGGTGGTAGCTGCTGTCTTGGGTGAACAAAGGGAGCGTCCTTTAGGAGCAAGAAGTCTCTGAGCACTTGCCCTCTAGTTAGAATCATAAATTCTCCAGCTGCTGTCTTCTGGCCATGATAATACCAGCACCCTGACTATTGGGACTGGACTATGACTATGCTCCACCCTCTCTTTATCCTCCTGCTTGCAGGAAAGCTAGCTTCTTGCTTAAAGAGGACTACCCAGATTCTATAAATCTGGAGTTGAAGTTCTTCCTTCTGACAACAAAAATTACTACACGATCCCAGGAAGGGGGACCGAAGTCCGAGCCGCTCCGCCCCGGATGGGGGGCCGAAGCCTGACCCCCAGCCCCTGGGGGTGTGTGAAGCCAAAGCTTGAGAGCTTCCACCCTGGGTGGGTGGGAGCTGTAACCTGAGCGCTGAAGACCTCAGGCTTTGGCCTCAGCCCTGGGCAGTGGGGCTCGGACTTTTGGCTTCAGCACCAGGCTCTAGCGAGTCTAACGCCAACCCTGGCAACCTCATTAAAACAGGGTTGCGACCCACAGTTTGAGAATCACTGGCTTAGATCATCACATCCCAACATGGCCTTCACATCAGCTACTCAGTATTTTGCAATGCTGAGGCTATTACAATCAATGCAAAGCTCTCCCATTTGGGCCACTAGGAACAACATCAGGAACACTGACCAAGCTTGCAGCAACCTTTGATAGAACACCAGCAAAGGAAGCTATTGCTGCTGTAGATTTCTTTCTGGAGAGCCATAGCTGGATCACAAACTGCAGTTTTTGTCTCCATCTCAACTGGTCTACTTAGGAGTCCAGTTCAAGACAGCAGTGGGCAGAAAAAGCATCTGAAGTTGTAATTCTCTGCTGTAACTGCAGATAGCAAAATCTAGGATTGCTTATAGGTACTGGTTTCCATGGTGGCGAGCTTGGAGGTGGTTCCTTGAGTCCACTTCCACATGACCTCTGCACTTTCCTCTTGCTAGGAGCTAGAATCAGAGAACTCTGAAATACATCTCCTGTTGCCAACTGAAGTCAGCGTGCTTCTAGGGTGGTGACTTCACAAGAGCCTGAAGAAGTCTGCCCCTGGAGCTAAACACCAAGCTTGAAATACAATATGACAGATGTTATGTTGTGTCTGAAGTCCAGCTACATTCCCTTATTTTCTGTTCTCCGTCACATTCTAGGGCTTTCTTTCCTCCTCTTTTGGAAGATGTAAAATGCCCTTTTACCAAAACACATTAGGAGATTATGGGGCAAAGCCACAAATGATCTAGATCATGCTGCTGTGCTATGAGGCATCCTGTACAACTCCTTGAGGAGGACAATTTTTTGTAGCACAAAGGTCAGACCTGCACACTGAGTGCATTGCCTGATCTCACTGTTCCAGGGAAAGGCAAATTGGTGTGTTTAATGGAACCACGCAAGAGGTGTCCAGTAAACTCTTGTGTGGTAGCTTGTTAATGGTCCTAAGTAGGCTTGGAAGGATTAGATTTTTATTGGTAAATGTCAGCAAACATCTATTCACTTTCACTCTCTCTCTCTCACACTCACACACTTACTCATATACACACACACACTTCCATTGATAATCAAAACATACAAATAGGCAAAAATTTTAAAAAATACTGCTTGGGAACTTAGTTTGGTTTAAGAATATTTACTTTGTATATTTTGACATGTGGTGATGACCATTGGTTTTAATGATTATAAAACCTTAACTTTTTGAATCACAATATTTACTGTCACTAAATAATTGACAGGCCCTCCCATAATTTCATGCAACTGAAAACTTAAATTGATAAAAATAAAAATGCTTAAAAATAATCTTAAATTATATGTAAAAAATTGTATTTATGCCAAGCCTACCCATAAGCACTCAAACTGTGGAGCCAAGCAAAACAGTTAACTCAAACCTAAATGCAGAACATGAGTTCAAATAACTCTGCTTTTATGGTGTTCTCAGTAGTTTTCAATTTCTATAATTAGGCCATATAATTGTTCCATGATCAAGTGTATTAGTAGCAAAGGAAGAGCAAATAGACTTAAAACCTCTAGTACTTTATGTAAGATTAGGTAGAAATACTTTTTTTTTTTTTTTTAGATTTGATTATACTCAAAGTTTGGATTTAATGCTTTAAACTGAAATCTAGAAATAAGCCAACATGGTCAAATGGCTGATCAGAGTTCAGTAATTCTGATCACCACTGCCATCAATCATCAAACCATCAAAGGCCAGATCTATACGTAGGAGCACTTTGCTGGTATAGCCATATCTGTGTACTATGTTGGTAAGTGCTCCTAGTGTAGACACAGTTTATGCTAGCCCAGGGGGTAGGCAACCTATGGCACAGGTGCCGAAGGCGGCACACGAGCTGATTTTCAGTGGCACTCACACTGCCCGGGTCCTGGCCACCGGTCCGGGGTGCTCTGCATTTTAATTTCATTTTAAATGAAGCTTCTTAAACATTTTAAAAACCTTATTTACTTTACATACAACAATAGTTTAGTTATATATTATAGACTTATAGAAAGAGACCACCTAAAAACGTTAAAATGTATTACTGGCACGCGAAACCTTTAATTAGAGTGAATAAATGAAGACTCGGCACACCGCTTCTGAAAGGTTGCCGACCCCTGTGCTAGCCAAACTGTGCTCTTGCCAGTACAGCTTATCCAACCCCTGACAAAAGTTTGTAGTGTAGACCTGACCAATTGCGTTGAACAGCATCACAGTATCCCTGTGAGGTAGGGAAGTGGTTCCAAAAGAAGACTGTATTGTTCATGCAACAGTGGCACCTGTCTGTCGTCTCATGACCTTCTTTTGCTGAAAAGATTTTCCAGCTTGAAAATGTATTCTTGATCTTTCTTTGTAGGTCTATAAAGAATGTATGTAACTAAAACTTTTTAAATATCCCATCTTTTCTGTGAAATGTATTCACTGGCCACCTACATCTTGGTGAGTGGCCCAGACGAACAGTCTCTCTGAGAAATAACATATAGTCTCGTCTCATGTGACAGAATAAGTGCTCTTTTTTTAAAATAGCTGTTTCCAGTCAGGAATGTAGAGAATAGTGCCTACTAGAGCCAAAATAAAATTTCAGCTGTTTACATAACAGTGTTAAGTGTATTGTAGGTCAGACTAGATTTTTTTCCTTTGAGTTGTCACCCGAGGAAAACTTATCAGCAGAAAGTAGTTGATGGGATCTGTAATCCTGTCCAGAACTCTGCTAAAATCTAATTTGCACAGGAAGCGTATTGTGCAATTTGACTAATCAGCCACTTATGTCAGTTTGCCTTTGGATTGCTTGGAAAGTTGTATTGATGAATAGTATTTTAATGGTTCCTGAGATGGTACAGAACACATGGTATTAAATATGAGAGGCTATACATAGAATTCAGCCTGCTATGATCTTACTATAATTACTTTAAGATTGTGGGGCCATTTGAGTCCAGTGGAATTTATTTGGAAGTGAGCCAACTAAAAATTGTACCTTACTGGAGAAATAACTGCCAGGTCAGAACACATAGCGCACAGAGCTTTTCAGCATGTTTATTTTAAACAAATTATAGTCTCTTGTACCAGCTTCTTCCAGTTCTCATACATTTGCTTTCAGATAACATGGAATATATATTTTTTTTCAATACAAACTGAACTTGGTGCTCATGAAATTATAATAGTAATGACACTTGGATAGACTAAAATTGATACACAGGGAGACATTAGCTTTTGACCAAACTTCCATTAGTCAGAATACCAATGTCGGTCTTTAACTTGATCAATGCTATCCTCAGAAACCCAAAATGAAGATGAAAACGTCAGCATCACTATTGGCTTTAGGATAATAATGTAGAAAGGAATGTTTAATAAAGTGACGACTGCTGTAAAATATACAAAAACACAGCAATCTATTATCTACAGTCTGCAGTCTAACCATACAAAGTGAATCCCACAAGGAGGTGCAATGGAATGCTCCATTTTTTGCGTATTAACTTTTGTAAAGGGGTGGCTATTTCTCAGTGTGGGCTAGTATTCAATAATCCTTCAACCTGAATGTGTCATGACATAAACCCCCTTATTCAAAGTGTTTCTCAGTCCATATAAGTACACTGGCGCTTCGTTTAATAGAATTTTTTGAAGTGAAGAGTAACCTCTGGGGGAAGTTTAAAGAGGCTTGAAGTTTCTGCATCTTAGAGTAACTTCATGCTTTCATGAAAACCTTGTAAACTAGTCAAATGTTCAGTCTACCACTTCTGTCAAATCTGTTGAAACCTAAACTCTCTAATGAATCTAGGCTCCTACTTGCATTGAAGAGGGATGTCCGATTCAGTTGTTCAACTTCCTAGTCCAGCAGGTTGTAACTCACAGTTGAGGACTTAAGCTCCTACCTAGTTCTGACCCAAGTAAAGGTGCCACTCCTTTGTGTCCTTGCATTCTGATCCATTCTGCCCACCAAGTTACTGTCTAGGTCAGGATCGCATATGGTAGAATAACAATGTGGGTCCTCCCCATAGCTGGAAGGTGAGTCCAAAGCATAGCGGACATGATAGGGTGAGCAGGTGAGGGAGAGATTATCAAGGGGATTCCTAACTAATCTGAGAGAATAGCATCAAGTAGATTGGAAAAACGTTATCCGGTGATTACTGTATCCTAAGCTTGTTCAGCCTAGCTGGGGAGGGTCCAGCAAGGAGTTCTAAGTGGAATCAATAACTGGAAAGATGACTCCTGCTCAGAGAATAGCAGTTACTCTTAGCTGCTGAAGGGATGTGTACGAGGATGCCTACACACAGTAAATTTGAACAGTTTTTGTGTGTGTTTGTTTTTCGGGGGGTTTGGGTTTTTTTCCTCAACCGTATAAGGAAGTGGCAAGCTTATAACATATGGCTGCATGCAACCAACATATGTTAATGCTCGCTGTTTTGCAGTTTGAGGTTTCATTTGTATAATGTAAGCCCTGACCCTGTTGGAATATTTACGGTTTATCTGCTCAAATTAACTCTCTTTAAAAGGATTTTGGTTAAAATTAGATACTTCCCCTTGAAATTCAACTTTCTTCTGTTATCGCTGGAGCATTTTCCTGCAGCAGGTGTCAAATCTCATTGCCCCATTCTGGTAGAGCTGAACAGGACACCTCATCTCGGACAATACTTGTCAACTAGGCAGTGTCTTATGGTAGTCACTGCAATAAAATGTAAATACGAGTAGTATAATGTAGGAACATTCACTATGCATGACGAAAGGACCCAAGGCACTTAAAACCAACCCTCTACTGAATTGTTTTTTTAATTTCAGTTGGAATTGCCTTCCATTTTTTCTCTCCTTTTGGTCTTAAATTACTTTGTGCTTTGCAGAGATAATGTCTCTTCTAGTCTGAATTGTAGTAGTATTGCTTGGAGTATGTGAATCAATTTATACTTGTGTATTGTCTTAGGAGAGGCAGAATATGTAAACCTTCAATATTGTCAATAAGCACTTACTATTCAAAATGGCTACAATACAAAGCAGAATTATAGTAATTTGCTTTTTGTTTGTTTTTTTGACAGTTCAGTTAAAGCTTGTTCTCTGCAGAATATTTTAAGTTTCCCCATGTAAGCATGTATACTGGGTTATGCCCATTTTCCAAAGAGTTTCTTGTGGTAAATATTTCAATTACACCTACATTTCCTACTTACCCGAATTCTACCATATTTGTTTGAGACCTGACTCGATGTATTGAGCATGCATTTGTCTATTAGAATAGCCAGCAAAACTGTGCCAAGTTGTTTTTCCCTCAGTAAGTGGTAATTGCAGCCTTCATGCTAATCACACTCCTCTCTCTTTGCAGACTGCCGTTGACGTTTTTAGGAGGATAATTTTGGAGGCAGAAAAGATTGATGGGGCAGCTTCACAAGGAAAGTCGTCATGCTCAGTAATGTAATTCCACTGCAAAACCTGAACACTGGGAATACATTCTACCTGAAGAAGCAAACTGCCCGTTATCTTTAAGGATAAACTATGCTTCTTTTTTCTTCTGTTAACCTGAAAGATACACAGTTGGTTGGAGCCTTTCCCCTCAGATTATGTTAAACTCTGACTCCTGTGTAAATGGCTTCACTTCCATTTTCAAATTTTAAGCAATCATATTTTCAGTTTATATTGTATTTCTTAATATTATGACCAAGAATTTTACTGGCATTAATTTTTCAGTGTAGTCTGTTGGTTAGAATAATCATCAAAATGATGCATATTGTTACACTACTCTTAACTAGGCTTGGATATCAGTGTTCCTTTGTGTTAAATGTATACTTGTAAATAAAATAGCTGCAAACCTTATTGTGTTGCTCTATTTAACTGTGCTTTTAAAATAAGATATAATGTAGTAGTAACTTGATACAGGTTTTCCTACAAACTGACCAGCCTCCAGCCCCACAGGACTAGTGGAGATGTATGTTGAAGCCAATCACTGGTTTAGCTTTTTCAGAGTGTTTGTTTGCTACAGTGACCTGTAGCATCCCCTCTAGCAGAACTCCTGGGTGGCTGACTACAACCTGAGATGAACCCGTGTACCAGCTGATAAGGATGATGCACTCTGGTATTGCCTGTTAACTTGATGGAAGAAAGTGCTATGGATGCAAATGCAGTAATAGGCTACCGGCACCACTCTTCTCATTAACATGACTCATCTGCTAAAGCTATAATGAAGGGTCTGTTGACACTTCCATTATAAACTGTTTACACAGGCTTGTAAGTAGGGACAGTATTTTCAAAATAGAATGAAATAATGAAGCAGTTCTGGGTTATAAATTCAAACTGGTTCTTGCAAGCAATTATATGTGCCTTGAATATTTTGGCATGCATTATTCAGGGCATTTCCAAATACATTTTCCATACTGAGACCACCATTGACATGGGTGAGGAATGGTTTCATATTTGTCCTGCTTTTCAGAGGGTCAAATGGCAGAGCAGCCAGGACCAATTAAGGTAAATGTTTCCATTCTTGTAAAAGTTCAGGATCATTGACCTGAACCATGGAAAGTTTAAAAACTTTTAACTGTAGCCATATCAGAAATCATAACTAGGAAGTTTCAAAATCTGTAACTTTAAAGAAGGTACAAAGCTTTAAATATATTTGGGACGGTGGTGATGGATGAGCCTGTCTAGCTAAGGAGACATTTCATAGGCTGAATTGGGGAAACAATCTTGTCTCTTGAATGATGGGCAATTGTAATGCATTTTCTTCACTACCATCAGACCTCTGTTTGAAGGTGAGGATAAAAATGCAATGGAAATCTCCAAGGCTTCTACATCTAAGCAAGTATCTTTCAGAGCTGGCCAAAAATCTGCTGAGTCACATGCAGGGTCTCCTCACAGAAGAGGTTTAGCTGTTTCTTACAATGGCCCAGTCCATGCTACTGAATAAACTGCATATTTCACTGAAGGTTTTAGATTTTCTCCCTTGCTCTGTAGATCATAAATTAAATAGTCAAATAGCTGGTCTCAGTGTGGGCTTGAATTTAATGGTTCAACTGGCTCCTCAGTTCCCTCAAAGTCTGAAACAGGAAGTTGCTCAATTTCTTTGCACTTAAAAGACCCAGCTCCAAGTTTCTCAATTTTGCTTCAACTCTGCGCATGGACTTTAATTTTTTGTACTGAGTTAAACTCCAAACTCAACCAGGTATGTTAAATTTGCCACACAAGATGGATTACTGAAGGGTAGATTGTTGATCATTCAGGGGGAAAACATGCACTAACCTTAATTCAGAGTCAAATTAGCATTTTACATCTGAGCAGCCTCACTTCAGTAAGAGAGAGGCTATTGGTGAAGGGAGCCCATGGCATGACAGAGCAATGCAAAAAGTTGTATTGGGCAACCTTTCATGAAGTTCATTACAGCTTCACGAAGAACCTGCACCAAATCCTTCATGGAGCTGTTTTCAGGCACTTCCTGTGAAGCTTGGTGTATTTAACAGTGAAGCTATGCTGCATTAGATTCAATGTTAGACTGGGTGATCAAGCCTTTATTCTTACCTGCCATTGCTGTGGCACCATAGGTGCAGGCTGCAATCTTGCTGATATGGAAACTTAAACTTACACATTTCAGGATAGGCTATTTGCAATTTTACAAAAGAATCAAGTCAATAGAATTGTCAGAATGTACAAGTGCTAGAAGCTGTGCCATATCAGGGAAGTTGGGTTCTGGAGTAGTCTCATTAGCTGCCTTTTGAAAGCAATTGCTCCTGCTGTGTTGACAGAGTCTCCGATTTGGTAGGTACTACAACATGACTTTCAGTTGCAACTTGTGTGTATACCGGTACTTATCAGGTACCTAAAAAGGCAGGGGAGGGGGAAGGAGAGAGTGCGGTGCCAGTCTGAATAATCAAGTCTCTACAAGATTTGGACTCCTTCCAAGACTTAATACACCCAGCGACACTTCAGAACACAACTTTGACATCACCTGCCAAAAACAGTTACATCTGTCACTGTTTCTGAAGTTTTCTTTGAGTCTCCATTGGAACAACTTGTCATTGCGATGATCCACTTTTTCTGAATGGCCAAATATGAGTTAGAGACTGACAGGATCCATCGTCTGAAGTTGCTTTGATCCTCAACAATTTATAGATATGCCCAGTATTCCAATGGAGTGATGCTTTGTTGTGTTTGCATGAGTGCTGGAATGTCGTCCTCAGATTTTACTAGGACTCATTCATAAGGCACAAGACCATATAGCTGCAGGCTTACTATTGCTTCATTAGAACTTTTTGCAGTCTACTGCATTCTCCATTCTATGTCAAGCCATTATCTGGCATTTTCAGATTCTTCATTATAGAGGCCTTAAAGGGACACACTGATGTAGGCCTTATGTTGTGGTTCCATTTTTATCACTTATGTACAAGTTTTGCAAGAAAATTAAGCATAAGTTTTGTGCCACATCTAGTAACTCCCCATGTCGCTTCTGCAGCGCCCCTTGGATTGTGGCCCTGAATTTAGAATACCTGGCCCTAGAGTAGATTAGAGCCTTGTTGCTATCAGAAGCACAGTGTGGGAAACTGGCAGCATTATACTGAGACAGAGCTGCCCACCTGGTTACGGGGGAAGGGGCACCCCAAGAGCATAACAAAGAAACATTTTATTGCATTCCTAAATCTGACAGTTGTTGTTTTTGCTCATGGAGTCAACCTTATGGCAACTTTAACCAACAATAAATGTGAATTTAACCAATTGCTACTGGGGCTGGGCTTAAACCTGTGATTGCATGGGGCCTTTGCAGCACAGGCGTGCCATTTCCACTTCCACATCTCTCGCTAATCTGACACCAGAACCCAAGGACATGGAAGGGAATCTACTTCCCCACCTGCCCTCCCCCATTTAGCTTGGAAAGCTGAGTTACTTTTCCACCCCTGATTTGGTAGGCAGATCTCCAGCAGCTGCAGAGCATTAGGGACAGGTGAATGGTGATGGTCACCAGCAGTGAGTAGAGATCACAGGCAGAATATGGCATATGTATGTAGCGAGAGGAGAGGGAGGAAAATGGACAACTCCCTGCCGGTCTGCCCTGTCACAGCCCTGAAAAGCCTAGAGCAGCCAGGATTTACAAAGTAGTAGATGCCTAGTTATGACACAGCAAAGCCAACAGCTTTGAAGTGCCTGAGGCAATGATGATCTCCTTCCTTTTAGGCTTGGCAGGGTAGGAGTTGGTGGGTCCCAATTTCTCATTCTCTGGGCAAGCAGGGAACTGCAGAAGTGAGCTTACTGCTTCCCTGTGTTTCAGTAGCTAGACTGCTCCGTTAGCTGGCCCAGTGAATTGAGCTCCTGCTCAGGGGAGAGCAGTATGTGATAGTCTGCCTGTTTGGCACAGGAAGTGCTGACAGATGGAGGGGGGGGGAGGGGCAGTTGTTGGCTTTGGGCTTTCCTTAAATCAGGGGTCGGCAACCTTTCAGAAGTGGTGTGCCGAGTCTCCATTTATTCACTCTAATTTAAGGTTTCGCGTGCCGGTAATAAATTTTAACGTTTTGAGAAGGTCTCTTTCTATAAGTCTATAATGTATAACTAAACTAGTGTTGTATGTAAAGTAAATAAGGCTTTTAAAATGTTTAAGAAGCTTCATTTAAAATTAAATTAAAATGCAGAGCACCCCGGACCGGTGGCCAGGACCCAGGCAGTGAGCGTGCTGCAGGTTGCCTACCCCTGCCTTAAATCATTCTTTCTCTGAATGAAACTTCCACATCCAAACATCTGGCCCTTCATGTGAGTGACTAGCATATAGATGAGAGTGCAGCAATGCTGCTATTGTTGAGGTTGGTTTTGTTTCCATACAGTATTCCTCATTGTCACCACTCAGTAGATGGGTAGATTGCCAAGTGTCAGCTTGGAGAAAATTGTTAGTCAGGATTTATTTTAAAAAATTAAAAATAAACCTGCTTCTGTGGTGTAGAAATGCCAAGTATCCATTTTCAGATTCTTTTTATCTTTTCAGATAAACATAAAATTTTATACGTCTGCAGAGTCTGAATGGTTTGCACCATTAGTGTTTTACTATGGGTACTTGGTACAATCCTGTGTAGCTTGAGGATGGATCAGAACTCGCACTCCCTGATCATGTCAGCAGTGGAGACTCTGGTTTATTGTACCCATGACTGGTAGGTTATAGTCTGAGTAGCACTGATATGTTGTGTGTAACCTGTGGTTGAGGAGGAGGAGCAAGCTACAGGTTATTACTATTTATACCACATAGTATTTTTATAATCATAGTGTTGCTCAACTTCAAAGTATTTTACAAATGCTGAGTGATCCCTCCCCACCCATCCCAATGAGCATTCTCCCCATGTTACAGAGGATGGAGGAACCTGATGCAGACAGGTTTAATGAGTTACCCAGGGCCGCAGTGTGTCTGTCAGACCTGGAAGTAAAAGTCAGGAGTGTCTGGCTTCTAGCCGTGCCCCTCCTCAGATGTCATGTTACCCTGAAAATGTCCTTCCTTTTTAAAGCAAAATGAAAACAAAGGATTTCGGCAGCTGTCCTCTTGTCCCAAGGCTCTAGTACAAACTCCAAAGCACGCAATCAAAGTTACAAACTGTGTCCATTGTTAATTCAGTCCTTAGTTCCTCCGTGCAGCAGTGTGGACTGGTACAGCAGGCACTGGCAGTAGTGACCTTGCGGGACAGGACCTGGGCACCCATTTTCTGTTTTCTCCTTAGCACTGCTTCAGAGTACTACTGTTGATAGATTTAATGCATACCAGGTAAAGCTGACCAATTGAAGAGAGGGGAAAAAATAGCACCTTACAGCATAACTGGGCCCTAATCAATGTCTGTAATTCCCTTGATAGGATGATGCTCTTAATTTATAACATTACTTGGTATTTAAATGACAATGTTATAAATGCAGAACCTGTTTTGTGGCCTCAAACAGTTCAAAGCTTTCCCAAACGTATTTACTCGTTCTTTGACTAAGGAGCTGCTCTTTCAGCTGGGTGGTTTGGTCTTTCACTATTTACTTCAGTCATTTCAGTTTGTTAATTTGACTACTTTGTAAGGGGTGACTTTTGCTGCCTCTGCACAAGAGCAAAGCTTCCCTTTGCAAACGAGTAACATAATCCCATCGGCACTACAGCATAAACCGGCAGTTCCGGAGCACTGGAGACTCATCTGAAAAAAGGCTACAGATGGGGCAAGACAACACACTTAAGAAATATCATCTTCCTTTTAAATAACACTCCCTGTAGTTTACTTTGTTATCCTTTCCATTGACCACATTACTCATGCTGCCTTCAGATGGCCTGGTCTGGTCTTGTAAGGAGTATAAGGACTTGCCTTAGCTAGGGCATAGCATAGAAGCCTGCTATAAAATGTACCTGCCTCTGGAAAGCCCAGATTTCATTTGCATGTGTTCAAGTCTACTCCCTGTATCCCCCACTCCAGAATAATCTGAAAGCTCCCTTCTGGATATAAAGCCTCTTGCTGCTTGCCTACCCTATTTCTGCAGCTGGCCTGGGGTTGTTTTCTGGAATCTGTGCCAGGAGGTCCTCGCCCCCCAGTTATTGTGAACTTCTTTCCCCTTTGCTACATCTCAGGGTGAGATGGGACTAAAACCACAGCAGCAGATGGACCAAAAGGGAAAGCTGCGGCCGTAGCCACCAGAAGGAAGATAGGGACAGGACCCCCAATTGCTCCTCCCTGTAAGTGTAGGGATATTAAAGAAGGTACTAACAGTGATTCCCCCAAGTGACAGTGACCCCCCACAATTTGTCCCCCCACCTCTTTTGGGTCTTCTGTTAACACTTGTAAGCTACTGTGAACACTGTTACCACCCCTGCTGTGAGCTATAAGCCATTAAGTGACTTTCACTTTATTGTACCAGCAACTGCTCCTAGGAACAGATCCCCACCCTCTGTGATTAAATGGAATGTATGTTGATGAATGCTTGATGTACATGAGTGGTTAGGGAGGTGCCAGCCTAGAAAGGGAGGAAGTATCCATGGGCCGGCCGAAGAAGGTGTCAAGTGGAATCAACCAGATGACCCCTGGAGGGCGAACTGGGATCCACCCCACACCTCAAAGGAAAGAAGACAGAATGGAGCCACTCACCTGCTGATTGATTTAACAACAGCAGAATGAAACAACTTCCATGAACTAACATAGGGAAAAATCCCTATAAAACTGGACTCTGAAGAATAAGTTTTTGAGTCTATGGTTCTGCTGCCAGCCTCCAGGAGCATCAGATGAATCGGACAAGGACTCGGCTCCCCCCTCATGCCCAGGTTACCTGGCCAGTAACTTGGCATGAGCAACTTCTAGGCTGGTAACTATGACATCTATGTGTGTGAATGAATGTGAAACTGAATGAAATGTTATAGCTATAACTGACTGCTTACGATGATTCTTTTTATATTTACAATAAATGTGGCATCTTTGCCTTATCCCTCTTAATAAGATCCTGCTGGTTTTTATTCTATTGGTATAACATAAGCACATATATATACCCTCTTTTTTCCTAGCACAGTGCCCCCTTAGTGACCACCTCACAATCCAGGAGCCTGACCAGGCCTGGGCCTGAATTTGAGTTTCTTAGGGTTTGTCTACACTGCAACTAGACACCCCCAACTGGCCCCTGCCAGCTGACTTAGGCTAACGGATCTTGGGCTATGGGGCTGGTGTAGCCATTCGGGCTAGGGCTTCAACCTGAGCTCTGGGACTCTCCCACCTCGCAGGGTCCTAGAATCTAACCCCAGCCTGAGCCTGAATGTCCACACCACAGTTAAACAGCCCCTTAGCCCAAATAGGGTGACCCCCACCCCCCAGGGCAGGTGGAGGGTCCGGGACTCACCACAGCAGCCTGGGCTCCCTAGGCGGCCCTTACCATGGCCTAACACCGGCTTCCGCCCTGCCCAGGGGGCGGGGCCCCTGCATGTGTCCTGCTTTTTGCCTTTTGAAAAGGTGGTCACCCTAAGCCTGAGCCCCTTGAGCCTGAGTCAGCTGGCAGGGGCCAGCTGCAGGTTTTTAACTGCAGTGTGGACATGCCCTGAAAGGCTAAGGTCAGGCAGCTGGGTAAGTTACCCCTGTTCTGTACTGTGAATGGGGCACTAGGTGAAAATTCCATGTTTCTGTATTCCACATGGGCTACTGTAACATACCGCATGGTGGAGCACAGCTGTCCTCTACTTGTGGAGTTTGCCAGACATCCGCAAGCTGACTGCTGATGGCTGCCTCCCAGAGGTGATAGGACTTCACACTACCACAGTGACGTCAACGCACTGATGGTCTGCAATGTAGCTGCTGCCTGTGAAGTCCTGTGTGACCCCAGGTCACATAACTAGATTTTAATCAAGTCATGTGTTGCTTTATTTAAAAACAACAACTTGAATCATTAAAGACATCTGCTCTCTCCAGGGAAAGTGTGTTGGCTGTTCCTCAGATCTACCACCCAATGAGTATTGCAACTCATGAGAGCTGCTAACCTCTTGCACGATGAAAGATCCCGCATAAGTGCAGATTATCATATCTATTAAAGCCAAAGACCAAGGGAAATGTGCCCACGTGATTTTCAAAAAGTCTAATGAAAACAGTTTTTTAAACAAACACTCCCTGGCAATGTTTGACACCTCATGGTTGAGGCAGTGAAGCAGACCACGATCTTCACTACCCAGAGTCTGAGAAGTGCAGAAAGAAAATAAAGACTTGAAGTAATCGAATGTGACATAACATTTTATAATTATTTTATTTCTAACGATCTGAAGTGTTATTTTTGTAACACAGGTAAACACTGCTGTTTACAATACAGGATTTTTAAGTGGAGTTGGCCCATCAAAAGCACAAAGTGAAAGATGGAGGCAAAGCTCACAGTGTCCATTATCTGCTTTACATACTTTTAAAGCTCCACTTGAAGCCGATGTGAGCTTGGTCTGTGCCAGAAGTAAGAGGTCAGCTCCTTGCTGCTGCTGCTTTATTATTTATCTGCAGTAGTGCCTAACGTGTGAGGTGCCTTCCAAGAACAGGAAGACATCACTATGGAATGAATAAATAATTCCTCTTCGTGTTATCTAGGTCATCCCTGAAGAGTCATGTCCAGGGTGCGTGTCTCATTCTCCTGAGCGATGTCAGAAAATAAACTACTTTGTTTTTTTGTCTGAATGCAAAAATTGGAAATCAATAAACATTCCTCCGACTAGCACCAAACTGTATCAAGACTCTCACTGTCCATTGTTCTGTGGCAAAATGTATTGCCATGAGGGTGCAGAGTATGAGAGGCCCTGGGCCAGTGGTCCCCAACGCGGTGCCCACGGGCGCCATGGTGCCCGCCGGGGCATTTATGTGTGCCCGCCTAGTGCCCAGCAGGGGAGAGAAGCCGCGGCCCCCCGCCTGATGGGGACAGAGAACTCAGGCTGCGGGCGCGGTGTTCTCTGTTCCCGGCAGGCACGGGGCCCGNTGTGAGCCAGCCAAGTGGGCTGCTGCTGCTCACAGGTTTATGCTTCACTTCTTTCCCCTCCCCATAGAGCTCAGTGGAGGGAAAACTGAAAGGTAGAATGTAAAGGCCGTCTTGCTGGATAAACAGCATTTCACAGCTGCAGTGTGCTCTCTCTGCGCAATAGAGAGCAATCCTGAAGTGGTAGGGGGCTGGATTCCAACAGTGGGGGCCTACACCTAGGGACTGAGGCAGGATCAGATAAGAACTTGGGAGGGGCTGTTGGCGCTCATGCAAAATCTCTTCCCCCCCCCCCCCATCCAATACATTTAAAAATTATCTTTAAAAAATGGCTAGTGGGCTGTCCCCCTTCTAAGGGCACCGAAGAGTAAACAATGACTGTCTGCTGGTGGTGGTTTAGTGTAGACTAGTGCTAGGGTGACCAGACAGCAAGTGTGAAAAATTGGGGCAGGGGGTGGGGGGTAATAGGAGCCTATATAAGAAAAAGACCCAAAAATCAGGACTGTCCCTATAAAATCAGGACATGTGGTCACCCTAACTAGTGCAGGCTGTGTGGGCACTCCAGTCTGCTAGGGACTCTGGCCTTAACTTTCAAAAAGGACTAGTGATTTGGGGTGCACAATGTGGGACACCCTGAAAGAGGCTCGTTTTCAGAGAGCAGGTGCTCAGCACTCTTTGAAAACTGGGTGAATGCCCAGAGTCACCAGTTACTTTTGAAAGCTTAGGCCTCTGTTTAGATGCAAATCTTGGATTGGACTATTCAGTCACAAGAGACGTTGCAAACCATCTACACCATAGGCTGCAATTCCCACTGTCTCTCGTAGATGAAAGGATGCCAACAAAGTTTATAAACCAATATTAAACTCTGACCTGTACATGTGTCGGGATTTACTTTCTATAAAACAGGATGAGCCCAATTAAAAAATAGAAATATATCTGGGCCAGATCTTCAACTCATGTAAATCGGTGTTACTTCAGAGACTTGGACGGAGCTGCATCTAGCCTGTTGTCTGCATCCCAAAGTGCAAGGGATGGCTCAGAAATCCACTCCCGGCTCTGATGTCTCACTATGAGTTGATGGGAACACAGTACAGTGTGTGCACCGGACTGCTAACTGATGGGAGGAAACAGCCTTTAAAGTTCTTGTAACATTTCAGAACTGAAGATGAATGCCAGGACTTTTTTCAGTGAAAACGTGAAGCCTTGAAAAAGCAACAAGAGTTGATCTTTCAAACTGACACTGTCAATACACAGAGTCAAGGTGGGTGAGGCAATATCTTTTATTGGACCAACGGCTGTTGGTGACAGAGACAAGCTGTCAAGCTNAGAAGAGGATTGTTCTGAGTAGGTGCAGTCGCTGCCCAGTGCAAGCTTTGCCTATTATGTTTTTTCCTATCACTGCAGGAAATCAAAAGTTTTTCAGCCACCCTAATTTACATCTGGTCTCGGTGAGCCAGCCAAGTGGGCTGCTGCTGCTCACAGGTTTATGCTTCGCTTCTTTCCCCTCCCCATAGAGCTCAGTGGAGGGAAAGCTGAAAGGTAGAATGTAAAGGCCGCCTTGCTGGATAAACAGCATTTCACAGCTGCAGTGTGCTCTCTCTGAGCAATCCTGAAGTGGTAGGGGGCTGGATTCCAACAGTGGGGGCCTACACCTAGGGGCTGAGGCAGGATCAGATAAGAACTTGGGAGGGGCTGTTGGCGCTCATGCAAAATCCCCCCCCCCCCCCCCCCCCCCCCCCCCCNCTTCTTCTTGTCCTCATTTTAATGGCAAAGCAGACTTAACTGAATAGTCTATAGCTGTCACCAACTCTAATTCCTCAGTACTTAGCGGTTTAGATCCTCTCATTCTGCCCTGTGTCTTTCAGGTAATGTCACACACCTTTTTCATAATACTCCATTTCCCCGATGTTTTTACTAATGTAATTTTTTTAACCTTAAGACATTTGAATGCCTCAAAAAGCTTTTCTTTCTTTATCAAAGCCCTGACATACCCACGAAAGGTGATCAATTGTTTCTTCCACTTTACAGAAGTCCATCTTTGTGTCTTTTTATTTGAAAAAGATTTTGTTTAAGCCACAAGGGCTAGTTGGGGCCGGGAGGGATAGCTCAGTGGTTTGAGCATTTGCCTGCTAAACCCAGGGTTGTGAGTTCAATCCTGGAGGGGGCCAATTAGGGATCTGGGGCAAAAATCAGTACTTGGTCCTGCTAGTGAAGGCAGGGGGCTGGACTCCATGACCTTTCGGGGTCCCTTCCAGTTCTAGGAGATAGGTATATCTCCATATATTTAAAAAAAAAATAGTTTAGTACTCTAAACAAATCACATCATTAGTCCTATCCAGGCCCTGACATATGTCAAAATCCTCCACTCTAGGGCACAATTCAAAAAATCTACTTCCTCTTTTTTCATAATTCAAATTTTTTGCCATTCCTCGTTTAAATTTTCCTGTACTAGATTTTTGAATTCCTGTTTACTCCAGGGTATTTCTATGTCAATCCTTCCACTTCTTACACCAATTTTAGCTGCTTTGTCCGCCATTTCATTCCCTGTTATCCCACTGGTATCCAAGTTAATGCTACATGTATCCCCATCTGTACTAACTCTCTTATTAGACATATAACTTCATTGATGAAATCACTTCTATATACCGAGACACCCGTTTTTAATCACCATAAGATTGAATCTGAAAAAATGACCATTGTTGCTGGCCATACATTCCAGATCCAATTTAATGCTAGCATTATGGCTAATAGTTTGGCTGTCACGACAGCTACATAGTCAGGTATTCTTTTAGATGTACTAATTCACAATTTTGATATACAATGTGCCCTCCCTACTCTTCCTTTGTTTTCTGTTCTGGACCCATCTGTATATATTTGATAAAGCCAACTCCACTTTTCATCTATAGATTGGTATGCTTCATTTTTAATACCTACTGCCTTTTTTTTTTTTTTTACTCTTAAGTTTAGAAAAATAAATCGAACTCAATGTTAGGAAATGCAACTTTCCATCCATAACTAATTTTACCCTGACTGAAAGTTTTGTTTTCATTCAGCTTTTCCGTGGCTTTCAACTCCTGCAGCTGCACTTCAACTTCAACCGTAAGTGGAGTTCTAACACCATGTGCTGTGGTTCGCCTATTGAGTTCCCACCAATCTTCATAAATTGGTTTGATACTTTCATTGTTGCATTTCCCATTAACGTTGGCCCAGAGAGTTAGGTCCAGAAGTTTCACTAGACATTTCACTAGACGCTATCTGTAGCTAGGGTGACCAGATGTCCCGATTTTATAGGGACAGTCCCGATATTTGGGGCTTTTTTTTATATGGGCTCCTATTACCCTCCCACCCTCTGTCCCGATTTTTCACACTTGCTATCTGGTCACCCTATCTGTAGCACGCAGATAGATGTTGTATACCGTAGTGCCTGAGCTTATATTAAATCTAATTTTTGAAGTTCCGATTTTGCTGCTGACCTGAAGTTTTGGCAGCCATATTCAATAACTGATCTGATTAAGTCTCTGGATACCACCAGCAGTGTTTCCTTATCCACCCCCCAGTTAGTCCCAGCAAGATTTTTAAGCAGGTTAATCCCTCCTGTACATTTATCTGTAACATAATTTATATGATTTTTCCAGAGTAATTTAGTATCATATATTACTCCTAAAAATGTGAATCTTTTAACTATATCTAGTTGTTCTCCATACAGATACAGTTTACATTCCTTTGTAACTTTCCTTTTTGTAAAGATAAATCTTTTGGTTTTAGCGATGGAGAACTTGAAACCCCATGCATTTCCCCAGTCTGAGGTCTCTCGTTACTCTTTCTTGATTCTGCTTTCTGCCTCCTCAATATTCCTGCTCCTAACACACAGAGCCCAGTCATCTGCAAGTAGAATGACATGTACTCCAGCACTTACTTGTTTTGAGAGATTATCTATCATATTAAATAGGGTTGGGCAGATAACACTTCCCTGTGGTGTACCATTTTTAATATTATATATATTCAACATAACTTTCCCAACTCTGACCTGCATGGTCTTTTTACTCAAAAAAGTCTCTAATCCACCTAGACATTCTTCCCCTTATCCCTAGTGCACTTACTATGGAGGCAAGGCTTATTGTACAAAGTATGTCATATGCCTTTTCAATATCTAGAATGACAGCTATCATGAAACCCTTGTGCTTCATACATTTTTGTATTTCAGTTTCTAATTTAGCAATGTGATCAATGGTGTATCTTCTCCTCCTAACACTACTCTGCTCCTTATCTATAATTCCAAAGTTTTCCAAATAGGCAACCAATCTTTCATTCATCATTTTCTCCATCATATTACCCAGACTTCATTAGATCTTCACTATTCATTGTATTTTTTGCTTTTGTATAGACTTTGTTTCTTTCTTTAACTGCCATTTTGCATTCCTCATTCCACCATGGAAGTGAGTTTTTAGTTTTGAGGTACTTCAATGTCCTAGGTTTGGCTACAGTAACTGCTAATATCAATCTCTTTGTTACATTATCACAGAAATTCTCTGTCATTACTCACACATTGATTATTCACAAATTCAGTACATTTGCTTGTAAATAGCTCCCAGTTAGCTTTTTTTTAAATTCCAGGTGGGTAATTTTCCATTACCTTCAACCTTACCTTGCCTTTGAAAAGTAATAAGTATGGGGAAATGATCACGCCCAATTCTGTCTTCCTTATAAATTTTCCTAGTTGCATTTACTTGCAGTATCTGCTGTTATAAGTTCCAGGTCTAAGCAGGAAAAACTATCATCTGCTCCATTAAATCTAGTTGCCAACGTTTAAAACCACTAGATTGTTTTCATCAGTGAACTTTTCTAAGCATGCACCATTTTATCAGTTGTCTTACTTCCCTATAATTTATTACACCTATTTAGATCACAGCATATAATATATGGTATTTTAGTATTCTTCACTATTTCTTGTAGCTCTAAACTTTCTAATTTCCCACATGGGTTATAGACATTATAAATCCTTAAGGAAATATCTTCTGCATTGGGATCTCAATAGCATTATATTCTAGGCTTACTTCTTCTTTCTCTACTGTTATGTAGTTTAATCTTTCCTTAATGAAAGTACAAACGCCTCCTCCTTTTCCTAGTTTTTGGCCTTGCCTAAAGCCAATATACCCTGGAATTTTAAATGTAAGCTTTTCAACCAACCATGTTTCCTGGATACAAACGACATATGGTTTAGCTTTAATTTCCAGGATATTTTTTGTAGTTCCTGACCATGTGCTATTAGACTGCACATTCCAACAAAAGATTGAGATCCCCATACTTGTCATATTTCACCACTAATTTCATTCAAAATTGCATGAATAAGTCCCATTGACAAGCTGCTAACATACAAGTATTTTTCCATTGTCCTTGCTATAATTTTCATTGTTTTATTTTTCCCCAGTTTGTGATGTGTACAATTTATCACTTCTATCATAAAAAATTTTTTTTTCTTTCTTCATTATTAGTATATCATTGCCTTTTCCTTCTGCAATGTTTACTGTATTCTTTTTAGAATGAGGTTGTGTCTGCAGTTCCCCTTTTCCTGTGTTGACTCTCTTCCTTCTCCACCTGATGCTTTGAAAGTCTCCTTACAGCTTCTGCATAAGGTATGTTTACAATTTTTGCCTTTTGTATCTCTTTAGCTTGCCTTACCACAATATACCCTGCATATGCCTGAATGTTATTACCACCGCAGTTACAACATTTGACCTCTGTCCCTTCTATACACTTTTCATAGGATTCTTCTTCCCCATGTTTACCACATCTTGTTTTCCCTTTACAAACAGCTGCTACATGCCCATACTGTTGGCACTTATAACACCGTAAGGGAGGGGGGATATATGACTTGGTTCAGAATATCTGAAGCCTTCACCCACAAAAGCTTATACTCCAATACGTCTGTTAGTCTATAAGGTGCCACAGGATTCTTTGTCACTTTTGAAACCCTGCTGTTACTTTCTCAGGTAGCAATAACTCTTAAATGTAATCAGTGCAGCTGTTGATGGCTTACTTTTTTCGCCTTGTTTACTAATTAGTCACTTACTCACTAACACTTTATCTTCTATGCTTTTGTTATCTCATAATTAAGGCTGCATGTCTGTCATGGAGGTCATGGGAGTCACGGATTCCGAGACTTTCCGTGACTTGGGCAGTGGCCGGTGCTGGCTCAGGGTCTGCCCAAGCCGGGCAGCCCCTGCGCTAGTAGCAGCAGCAATTTGGCTGTGTGGGAGGGGGCTCAGAGTTGGGGCAGGGGGTTGGGATGCAGGGCGGTGCTTACCTGGTGTGGGGGGAGCTCCCCGGCTCCCACCGGCAAGTCCCTGCAGCTCCTAGGCAGAGGGGCAAGGGCAGGGGCGGCTCTGTTTTTTGCCGCCCCAAGCACAGCAGTCAGGCGGCCTTAGGCAGCATGCCTGCGGGCGGTCTACTGGTCACACGGATTCGGCGGCGTGTCTGCAGGTGATCTGCCAGTCCTGCGCCTTTGGCGTGCCTGCCGCCAAAACCGCGGGACCGGCAGACCTCCCATAGGCATGCCGCCGAAGGCAGCCTGACTGCCGCCCACACAGCGACCGGAAGGCCGCCCCCCGCGGCTTGCCGCCCCAGGCACGTGCTTGCTGCGCTGGTGCCTGGAGCTTCCCCTGGGCAAGGGGGCTCCACGCAATGCCCACGCCCACAGGCGCTGCCCCTGCAGCTACCATTGGCTGTGGTTCCAGGCCAATGGGAGCTGCGGAGTTGGCGCTTGTGGCAGGAGCAGCACATGAAACCCCCCGGCCGACCCTCCTCCTAGGAGCTGCAGAGACATGCTGGTCAGAGCCAGGTAGGGAGCCTGCCAGCCCTGCCAACCCTCCCCTCCCAGCACCAGCAGGGGTCCTGGGCCACCCACTGCTCCCTGGCCCCCCCTCCCAGCAGCAGCGCAGGTCCCTGGCCACCGCCCCCAGCACCTGCAGCACCCCGGACCGCCCCCCTATAGCATCCGCGGCCTCTCGCCCAAGTTTTAGTTAGGGGTATATAGTACAAGTCATGGACAGGTGACAGGCCGTAAATGTTTGTTTACTGCCCATGACCTGTTCATGATTTTTACTAAAAATACCCATAACTAAAATGTAGCCTTACTCATAATTGGTCAGCTCTCATGGCACTCCATATATTCTCCCCTTTATTTCAGTCAAATACTTTGGTAGGTGGCAACTTTGTTTAACTTTCCCTAGCATTTCAGTGTTTAGCAGTTTATCAGCTTACTCTTTGTTTTTACATTCAACTAAAAGATCACCAAGACTAGCTCTTACAGTATCCCCTATGCTTTTTTAATCCAGTTAGCTACTTTCACAGGGTTAACATCTCCTAATCTTATTTCTTCAGCTAGGGATCTTACAACTATCACATTTTGGTTTATTTCCTTCTTCAGCTTTGCTTTTTTGCTGATATCATCACCTGATTGTGCTTCTACTCTTGTTTTCCCACTCTGTATCCACTCTTCTTTTCTAATAGACTCTTCTTCAGTTTTCAGATTGACTTCATGTGGGTTAGAGAATCCTCCATCGCCCAGTCCAGCCTCCTTCAGCTCTCAACTTCCTGGCTTTCTACTAACCAGCCTGCTCCTGCCCAGCTGGGCTTCATGTTCTGTTAAGTCTGGCTGTCCCTCCAGGTGCAGCCAGATACCATAATTGGCCTCTCAGGCCCAGGTGCACATCCCACCACAGACACCTTTGACAGTGTTTCATTCCCTATTAGTGGCATAGCTGAGGATGCGTGAGAGCTTCTGCTTTCAGCACTTAAGACAACTAACTACACGACCCATCTACTGCTGTGCCTAGTGCTACACAGCTTCTCGTGTTTGTGCAGAATGTTTCTGTTGGTTCATTTGAAGACCTGTATTTGTAAAGCTGTGCTGGGCTGCACAGCAGTTTAGTGTTCATCCTAGGCATTCCAGACTGCAGTCAGAGACAGGGCCGCCCAGAGGATTCAGGGGGCCTGGGGCAAAGCGGGGGAGCTGCGGCGCTTGTACTCACCCGGCGGCATTTCGGCGGCGGGGGGCCCTTCAGTCGCTCCGCGTCTTCGGCAGCACTGAAGGTGGCCCCACCCCCCCACCGCCGAAATGCCGCCGAAGACCTGGACCGCCGCCGGGCCAGGGCTCATGGGGCCCCTGCGGGGCCTGGGGCAAATTGCCCCACTTGCCCCCCCCTCTGGGTGACCCTGATCAGAGCCCCACTTTAGAATCATAGAAACGTAGGGCTGGAAGGGAACTGAATGGGTCATCAAATCCAGCCTCCTGTGCTGAGGCAGAACCAAGTAACTATAGATCATCCCTGACAGGTCTTTGTCTAACCAATAATGGGGTTTCCACAGCCTCCACCTTCAGCGGGAATGGAGTATTGCAGCCTGCACCGAGGTGCTAAGGCAATGAGAGTTGAGAACTGGCCACGCAGTCCAAAACATGGCACCCGAGGCCTTATGGCTTCAGTGTTTCATATGCCATCAAGTGCTTGCTGCTGTGGAAAGGTTTAAAAATCTGCCCCAGCTCTTTCATGAAGCTGTTATAGTAAACTTCATTAATGGCTTCTCAATGAATTCAGCTTTGTGCCTTGTTCTGTGTTGACATGGGCTCTCTCCACCATAGCTCCTCCAAGCCAGGTGGTCTCATGAGGTATAGTACTAACTCAACTCCTCGGAGATGCAGCTTTTCTGGAATGATAAGCAATCTCCTCTCACCAAGGCCTTCTGTGATTGATTGTGGGTGGTACACTTAGCCTTACCCTTGCAGATTTTTGAGCACCTGGACAAGATGAATTCTGTTCCTCCCCAGGGATGGGAGATGAAAGCTTTATCCTTGTGTGACAGAATTGAAGCAATAATCAGGGAAACTGTCAGTGGTTCTTCCCATTGCCTCTTGTTCAGACTTTGAGTGAACTGAGAATCTGGTCGGGGACCACCAGTATCTCAAATCAGCATCTGAGGGCACTTAATACCCAGGTGTGGGATTATTTACTTGAAGACTAACAGAGGGGAAAGATGTGGCTTGCTCTTCCCTTTATCCAGGATGCTGTTGGCTTGGCATCACTGAGTCTGGGTCACTGCAAAACAAATTATCAAGTCTCTCTTGTCACAGGACCATGTAACTAACTGACTCTCTAGCCAGGAACTCTGTAGTTTTTGGCCATCTCTGAAGGAGGAGTTCCCACCTTTAGGTATGAAAGCTATGGAAGCTTTCATCCCATTTTTTTACCTTGTGTTGCTGTGAGTTGGTTTTCTCTTTGGTGGTGGCCATGAAAACAAATTATTGTGATCAGCTGTCAATAGGAAATGGATTAAAATGCTGTATTTCCCCAATAGATATTATGTGGATCATCTTCTATCAGCTAGACAGGTACATCCACCAGACTGAACTGAGTGAATGTAACATTTCTATCTCCTCTATCGACTTCTTCTCTTATGTCTTTATTTTTTAAACACTTATTTCTGTGTGACTATAGTTACAAAATTTCACCAGCTCATGGTTAGGGTTGGAGCTCTTGAGAGAGACAGGTCACAAAAAAACTTTAGTTTAAAGAGGTTTTGACAGCTGCAAAAGTTTGGGAAACCCTGGGACTCGATCTAAAAATGTTTTTTCCATCTCCAACTTCTGTGATTCTGTCATTTGCTTCTAGTGAGTAATTGACTTCAATGTGTTAAAATGTGTGTGTGTTTTACTGCATTTGATTGACAGCTGATCATAAGAACTGGGTTCAGCCGTATTTGGATGAGAGCCACGTCTGACAGACAATTGTGAGGGAAGCTATCTCACCTGCAAATGTCACCATTCCAAACTACTGCAACTGGGGGGAAATACGTAGAATATCGAAGCTGAAGCATGGGAGAATGAACGGAGCCTTAGAGAGTCACTATCCTGTCAGAAATCATGTGGACATAACCTCTGTGGAGATGAGTCTGTGAACCCCATTCACGGCCTCTCCAAATCTTTCCTCCCCCCCCTTCAGCATAGTGGAACTTCGCCTCCTCCACTGCAAGAGGCCTCTCCACATCAGTGGGGAGAGGGAACAAGATTTGTCCTTCAGGGACACCATCTTTTAAGATCCTGAGCAGCCTCAATCCCCTGCGATATCAGTGAAAGACAAGAGTGGCTGACGTTTTGCTGTAACAAGGCCCTTTAGCAATGCTCACAGTTAAGGGTTAATTATCAGATTAGAACTCATCTGTACAAATTAGTTCCCAGTTCAAACTTGCGTGTGTGTGTGTGTGTGTGTGTGTGTGTGTGTGTGTGTGTGTGTGTGTGTGTGTGTGTGTGTGTGTGTGTAAAGGAAAAAATACAGTTTGGACATTATGAAGAGGTTATAGTAGAGATTTATTGGTTTCAGATTATTTGGGCTGGAGTCTGCTCAGTTAAGCTGCTGTAAATCAGGGTTACATCAGTGTAAAATTAATGGCCACAAGGTCAGACTCAAGGACTTTGTGTGAGTTCTTGTAACCCACCCTTCTCCCCACCAAAGAAACGCTCATTAATTTAAAAATGAATACAATTTGCTAAGAGCTCCTCAGACCACACTGATCTCCATTTGGCTAGTTTGTCTTCCTTTTGATTTCAATGATTTAATTTTAGTAGGCGTCTGTGATGCATGTTACAGAAATTCCCCTGCCTAGAGCTGTGCATGCCCATGTACTCCACAGGCATTAATTGCAAACAAGCACACAAGAAGCGACTGCTGTGTGGTGTTTGCGCTAGTGGTTAGCTAGGAGCTCTCATGCTTCCATGAGGCCAGCTCCAGTCACTGTACATACTAATGATCTCGGCCAGTGCCATGTGGTTAATCCTTGCACAATACAGCATTGGTAAGAGCCTTAGATAACATCACACTGAGCCCAAACACAAATTCCCAGGCAACCTTCCCTCACCCACTCTCTGCATTCCTGCACAATGCAATCCTACAAGCAACTCCCAGTAAATCTGCAGCATCCCATACAGCTGCCACCTACCCCCCACCCCGCTTCCCAAGAGAAAGAGCAGCAACAATGCGGACCGTGAGAATAACCAAGGGTCTATTTGTTTTTTTAATTTTCTAGAATAGATTTTTTTTAAATGTAAGTGAATGTACAGTGAGCGGCTAATAGAGTTAGGGAGCGTGGGTAGCTGCGGCATTCCCCTGGGTACAATCTGGACTGTTGAACAGCGATGTCCCCTTAACTCTATAGCCTGGGGTGCCTTTTACACTGCTTTGCTGTCAGAACAGCCACACAGCCATCAGCATGCAAATTCACCCCCAACTAAATACATGAACACTCTGACCAGTCACTCATGAATTAAACTGCAGGGAGACACCTGCAAATTCTCTAGTCCCAGCCTTGTCTCCCCAGCAATGTAAATCTTGTACTGTCCAGCACACTACTGAACAATTCAAGCTCATAGAAAGTCTGTCCTTTCATCAAAGGAAATGATATACACACCAGCCCTGTTATCCTAAATGGAGCTTCCCACATAGAATATCAGGGTTAGAAGAGACCTCAGGAGGTCATCTAGTCGAACCTCCTGCTCAAAGCAGGACCAATCCCCAGACAGATTTTGCCCCAGATCCCTAAATGGTCCCCTCAAGGATTGAACTCACAAACCACTGAGCTATGTCTCCAAACACACTGGTTAAGATAAAACAGTAAGTTAAGTTTATTAACTACAGAAAGATAGATTTTAAATGATTACAAGTATTAATGCATAAAAGTCAGGATTGGTTACAAAAGAAAATAAAAGAATAATATGTAAGCTAATACCTAATTTAACAAGATAAGTGGCCTTAAAAGTAGGGTGACCAGATAGTAACACTGAAAAAATGGGACAGGTGGTGGGGGTTAATAGGTGCCTATATAAGAAAAAGTCCCCAAAAATGGGACTGTCCCTTTAAAAATCGAACATCTGGTCACCCTACTTAAAAGCAAAGGTTTTGTCTTACTGTACGCTATTGTAAATTTCACTGGCTGGGTCTCCTTTCAGACAGAGACCCCTCCCTCTTAGTTTAGTTCTTTGAGAGTCGTTGATGTTATGAGCAAAGAGATGGGATGAGGAGAGGTGAAATGGAGACCACTGTTTCATTCTCTTATACCATTGTCTCCTCTTTGAGGTTTACCCCCAACTGAGGTGCAGGTGACAAGTTTTTGTGATGGGGTGGACTAGGGCCTGCTGGAGGCCTTAGGGTTCTGCCACACCCATCCCAGGAAAGGAGCAGTGGAGGGGTCCTCCAAGCAGGCTAGAGTGACTGCAGGGAAAGCAGCCAATCAGGGCCCTATAAAAAGGAGCTACGAAGCCAGAGACAGGGTAGTTGCTGTTTGGAGCTGGAGAAGAAAGGATTGCTGTGTGCCTGGCTGGAAGAGCAGCAGGACCAAAAACAGTTTGCTGGCAGGGACTGGGGGAACAAGAGGCTCCTGGCTGGCTGGCTGCTAGGACTGAGCCTAAAGCAGTTTCCTAGCAGTGACCGGGGGAGCAATGAAGAAGCTCCTGGCTGGCTGTGGGGACTGAGTAGGGACTGAGCCTGGGGAGGGCCTCAGGAAGATAGTGTCTCTAGGGAGGAAGCATTGGGGATATGGCCCCATATCAAGGCTGGAGTGGTTTAAAATCCGTGGACACACCCAACCAGAGGGGGAGCTTGCAAGAGGTGGGTGCTGACCCCATTACAGGGTTGAACTGGCTCTGTGATTAAATGTAAATTTCTTGTTTACACCTTCCTGTTGCTGAAGCATGGCTGCTTAAGCAGGTGATAGCTTTTTAACACCTGGCTGGGGTGCGAGTGTGTCTTTGTCTCTGAAAAACTGGTTTGCAGGTGGGTGGGGAGAAAGCAGCAGGGCTGGACCACTGGAAGGCAGTGGGTAAGACCCAGGCATCTGTATTCTGACTGCCTCAAGTGTAGCGTGTTGGTATTGGGGTTTTTCAAACCCAAGTGTGATTAATTCTGTTCTGGCCATGTCCTGTCATCAGGCCTGCAGGATGCAGGTCAGAGATGTGACTCTATAGCAGTGACATTGTGGAGTCTTCTTTTCTCTCTCAACTGCCTCCACATCAAATATTTTGACGTAAACTGGCCAACTGTTTTCTCCCCCCCCCCCCCTACCTTTCAGCATTGCACTGTTATCCTGGGCTCTGAGAGTCAAGCTGGGTTCCTTCTCCCAGGGACATAGTGAAGGTTGATTATTTAGGGTCAGATTGTATCATTAGGACATAGCCTTGAATAGGGGGTAGTGCAGCTCCACAATGCTCTGAGGGAGCTCTGGGAGTCGTCATGCCTCAGTGAGGGAAAATGCTTCCTGCTGCTTTTTATGTGTGTGTGCTGGGAGGTGGGTGGCAGCACGCAGCCCCCTTCAGAGCTGACAAAACTCTGCTGGCTGGTGTGAAAGGGACAAGACCCTGAGCAGCTAGTGCCTGCAGAAGAGCCAATGATGAGTAGTGAGGGCTGCAACTGTAGCCAGCTTCTGTGTGGAAGGGTCCAAGGCTCATTGTGTCCTCAACACCCTTTCATACCTACGCATGGGCCTACCACTATGTGATAGTTCATGTTCACTGCATCCTTTGAAGATGAAAAGCACTCGGGCTCTGATTCAGCAAAGTACTTAAACCCATACTTAGATCCCCCTGAAGTCAATATGACTTAGACACATGCTTAACTTTGTGTTTTGCTGAATAGGGATGGACTAAGCACGTGCTTAAAGTTAAGCATGTTTTTAAGTGCTTTGTTGAACGGAGACCCGTATGAATCCTGAGTATTATAGTAAAGAGCTGTAGTTGGAATTTAGCTGACAATTTTGTTGGCAATGCAGGAGACAGAATAAAATCCAACTCACTCTCATGTAAAAATCGTACATCCTTTTGATAGCAGCCTTCATCTAAAAGGATTCTAAAGTGCAGCCACTCCTGGGGAGGAAGGGGGAGGCCTAGGGCCGGCTCAGGCTTTTTTGCCGCCCCAAGCGGCGAAGGGGGAAAGAAAAGAAAAAAGAAAAGCCGCGATCGGCAGCACTTCGGCGTCAATTCGATGGCGGGTCCTTCGCTCTGAGGGGGACTGAGGGACCCGCCACCAAAGACCCGGACGTGCTGCCTCTCCAAGCACCTCTTCCAAATAAACTTGATGCCAGCACAGATGGTAATGGAGAAGGAGTGCGAACAGATTGTTGAAGAGGGGTGTGAAAGGTGACAGCACAGGTTGCGGGGAGCTTGTAGTGGATTGCGTGCCAGCATTCACCATGAAAACAACATGCATTGGTGTTCAATGAGTGGGGAGGGGATGCACAGTGATGAGGGAGAAAAAGCAGACAACAGCCATTTCATTCCCTCGTTACTGCTAACGTGGCTGGTTCTGAAGTAGCAGGAATGTCTGGGGATAGCTGCCACCTCTCTAGTGTCCTTCATGCCTGACTTCAAGCAGTGTCCTTCATGCCTGACTAGATCCCAGGGTGATATGGAGACTGAAAAAGAAAATATTAATATGCAAAACAGCTCAAGCATGAATAAATCACTTATAACAGGGGAGGCAGGCCAGAGCGGCATGAGCAGCATGGGGCAGGCAGAACCAGAGAGACCCGCAGAACTATTGATCTCTGAACATGTACAGTAGACTGATGAAGCATGATGGTGTGAGCAGAGCTAGTGTGAATTTGCCCCATACCTCCATCTCTGAGCCAGCCAAGAACTGAGCAATACAAATCCAGTTGGAAACACAGAATCTGTTTATTTTCTATATGAGAGGCTGGTGTCATGCAGTGGGGTCAAAGTGAAGCAACATAGTGGCTTGGGCATAGGTCTGGCAGGCAGGAACTCATTCTGTGACCTTGACTGCCCTGCTTCTCAATGTCCCTATCTGTGAAATGGGGCTGATGATACTTGGCTACTTCCCAGGAATGTTTATATTTTCAAAATGCTGTATAAGTGTTCTTGCTGAGCGTTGTTGTGAATGCAAAAATGACCTGGGCGCAGCCAGCCAGTCTCACTGTACATCTGCTCATTATAGCTAGTCTGAGGAATTAGTCCCGCAGTACTGTAGCGTATTCCATAAGACTTGAATACATCTGAGGGTGCTCAGATACTACATTGATGAGTGTAGTGTAAGAACCTATATAGAATAGACTAGACTGTTCAAACCAGGTATCAGAGAGGGAGGGAACAGGATACAGGGTAAACATTTCAAAAGCAACCTAAGTCCCATTTTTTTGGAAAATCACTTAAGTGACTTTAGAAACCTTAGTCCACTGATTTTCAATGGAATTTAGGCTCCTATGTGACTTAGGAGCTGTTGAAAATTTTGCCCACACTGAACGTAGGATTCCAACTCTCATGTAAGTTAGGGATGGTTGATAGGCAACAGCCCTCATCCCTTCACTTGGGGCCATTTTTACACCCATTTCAAATCCAAGCCTCTTTTAACGTTCAAAAATATTTGTTTACTTCTTTCCCACCACTTCTAGTGTCTGGCCTGGAGCTGAAGCAGAGTGCCTATGTACCCTACTCATTCCACTGTATTTACAGCTTGTAGCAGGAAAGGAAGGGTACCAGAGCTCAGGGGAGAGCATTATCTTGTGAGATTTCAAGCCTGACCTTTCATACCCAAGAGGCTTGGTTAATGTGGATAAAAATCAACACCTTCAGCACTTATCCATTTTGAACCCAAATTCCAAATCTTCTAAGGTTCACACCCTCCCCTTAGTTTTTACTCCCCTGAAAATGACCACTGCAACAGAGGGAATCTGTATTTTCTCTTGTGCTTGTCTGTTTGTTTGATTTTTCTTTCTGGAGACCTGATCTACTGTGTTCCTACTGGTTGGAAGCACTGGGAGCACACCAAAGGGAATGCGTTGTTCTAGCCTGCACACATGTCTAAACCTAGAAATGGAGCTTGAGCGGCAGAGCAGTTTGTGAGCTTCAAGAAGAGGGCACTAGTTCTGAAAGCTGCTTACTGCTGTTTTGAGCTCTCATTCGTTGGCAACCTTTCCTTTATTTAATAGAAGTTAAACATTTAGTTCAAGAAACCCCCGCCTGTGCTTCTGATTCTTCAATATACTATTTTTCACATACATCTCTCTCTATTTGCAGTATTTTCTGATGTGACTCGTTTATTGCGATTATTCCATATTTACATTGTGGTAGTACCGGAAGGCCCTGGTCAGGGATCAGGACCTCAGTGTGCTTGGCAGTGCACCCACACCTCTTGAAAAGTCAATTCCCTGCCTCAGATAGCTTACCATCCATGTGTCTGATGAAAGGCAACAGGTAGATACAACAAAAAGATGGTTGGGGGCTAGCCCCTGGTCAACAAGCACTAAACACCAGTGACAGCTCCCACCACAGTGCCTCCATCAGCATGGCACTTAAGAAACATTGTTAGTGTCAGCTGATGTGTTCTCTAATTTGGCAAAGCCATCCTGAGACATGCACCCCATACAGGAATTCCATCTGAAAAGATCAACAATCACTTTTGAAGCTGGGGAGCAATGTAAAGCTGAAGAAGATGGTGGAAATTATTGTACAATTCATGTCCTGTTTATCCAGGCATTAAACAGATGGTGCAGGTCTGATTTTTCATGATGTGGTGACTGCAATAAGATCTTGGTAGCTCTTTAACACGTGAATTTCCATATGTTCATTACTTTCCTAGGACAATGTGGTGACTAATTTAGCACTTAGAAAATAATGCCAGCATTTTGATGAGATGCCTCACTAGATTTTTGCTTTGCTGTTTCCTGCATCCCTACAAACATTTAAAGGTGGCCATTTTTCTTTCTGATGAAGCTTTTTTTTTTTAACCTAATAAATATTAGGAATGTCAAGCCAGATTATTTCCTGTTTCTGCTGGAAGACCTCTAGGTATCGGGGGGTGTGTGTGGCATTTTACACCTTAATTAAAGGGTGTGTGTGAATGTTTACTATTTAACAATTTCATCCTTTCTCCAAATTGTTCATTAGTTATTTAAATGAAATGGTTGCTAACAAAAAGGTGTTTTAAAGAATCTGGGAAACTAGAACTCTTTCCCCCCCTCTCAATAGCTCAGCTTTCAGTGACCTGTGATGCCATAATTTTATTAGTTACTGTCATAGTTCAGGGTAACTGCAACTACTGTATTTCCCCTCACAGGTCCAGCAAGGGCACCTACTGTCAAGCTTCCAGCTCCTCAGCTGTTGCCTTTCTTGGGTGGAGACCTTCATCTCACTCCCTACTGACCAGGGTATTTCCAGGCTGCACAGTTCCCTTCCTTCACTGTGTTATTTCCAGGAGAGAGAGGCTGCCCAAGTACGTCTGCTTGCTTTCTCTTCAGAGATGGTAACAGGTATAATTGCTAGTTATAAAAGACCACACACCACTTCCTGTGCAAGCCTACTTTATTCTTGAGGTACAAAGCATTACAGAGAAAACAGATGACAAACAATAAAAGAACCTACACACATGTTAATAAGCTTACCAGAGTTTGCTCCACCCTAACATTGTCTTAGGGTTGACAAGTTGGTAATATTTAAAAACTGGCCGGAACCTCCCCTGTCCCTTAACATAACATAAGAATGGCCATACTGGGTCAGATCAAAGGTCCATCTAGCCCAGTATTGTGTCTTCTGACAGTGGCCAATGCCAGGTGCCCCAGAGGGAATGAACAGAACAGGTAATCATCATCCATCCCTGTTGCCCATTCCCTGCTTCTGGCAAACAGAGGCTAGGGACACCATCCCTGCCCATCCTGGCTAATAGGTCCACCCTGGCTATCTTCCATTAATTTATCTAGTTCTTTTTTGAACCCTGTTCTAGTCTTAGCGTTCACAACATCCTCTGGCAAAGAGTTCCACAGGTTCACTATGTGTTGTGTGAAGAAATACTTCCTTTTGTTTGTTTTAAACCTGCTGCCTATTTTCATTTGGTGACCCCTAGTTCTTGTGTTATGAGAAGGAATAAGTAACACTTCCTTATTTACTTTCTCCATACCAATCATGATTTTATATACTTCTATCATATCCCCTCTTAGTTGTCTCTTTTCCAAGCTGGAAAGTCCCAATCTTATTACTCTCCTCATACAGAAGCTGTTCCATACCCCTAATCATTTCTGTTGCCCTTTTCTGAACCTTTTACAATTCCAATATATCTTTTTTGAGATAGGGAGACCACATCTGCACACCGAATTTTCCACAAACAGTGGCTCATCATACTGAGCTACTTTAAGCAAATCACTTTTACTTTGTTCAGGCTCACTTTCACAAACTTCACTGGCCAGCAATCCATCACCCACCAGAAATCTACCCTTACCTTCCTCAGTTAGGGCTTCAAACTGACCATCAACATTAATTTGCTCTAAATAAATGTTTTCCTGAGCTTCTTTCTGTGCTTCATCTAATTCCAGATTCACTTCTGCGATATTAGACAGACATTCCGAAATGTCTTCACCATATAAACTGCTTTTCTGACTGGACAAAAAGTTATTTTCCATAATCCCAAGGCTAGAGACGCTCTCTTCCTTGTTATAGCATAGCTGGTTAAAAACATACAACTGCATGGAGTCAAACACCCCCTTCACAGATCTCCCTGTCAGTTACAGATAATACAGAGGATTCACATTCATGCTTTTTCTGCGATTGGGTTGTGACACTCCCCTGATTAAACATAGTTACCCCATCATTATTAAACATACCACCATTGTTATAAACTGAACACGTTCTGCTGTAGAGAGGAGCTGGACTACCAGGTTAACACAGTTCCTGCTGTTCTTTCATTATTTTGATTTGGAGTTTAAGTCTGGCCACCTCAGTCTCAGCTTGCAGCAGCTCCATTCGCCTCCTGTGAGATTCTCTGTCTCTCTGCTCCGCTTCTTTTTCCAGCTGGGCCAAGGCTTGCTTCTCTTGCATCTGAAGTTCTGCCATTTCTCTCTCATGCTGAAGATGCTGGCTATCTCTCAGGGCTTGCAGTTTTGATTGTGGATCACTCATTGTGACTAACTTTAACCTTTAACACTCTCAGTTTTAAATTTTACATTTGGAATAGAGGGGGTTCTGAGCCAAAACTCAAATGATCTGGTTCTGTGGATCCTGCCATGACTACACCAATGTGACCCGTGGTGCCTGGGGACAACCCTCACTGGAAATGCCAGGGTCAGGGCAGGCTGCAAAAGGGAGAGCAGATACCCACCAGTCTTGAGAGTAACACTGAAGTTAAACTCCCCAGCCAGTCACAAACCGTTCTTCTGATCCCCCACACGGGTTATCAAGAAGCAAAATAAGAAATCACACAGCCCCCTTATTGCATTCCAGTTCTCTGGCTCCCAATCAGCACCTAGGTCCAGTACAGTGAGAAGTTATTTAAAAAACTCTGCTCACCTATACAAAATATTGGGCCTACAAATGTACCTGAATTGTGAGCTCAAATATAAAAAGCATGTAAAAGTTCATAAAATGTTATGATAGCCCACAAGAACAAATATTAATGGGAAAACGTAGGCAAAGTAACTGACTTAGTCCAAACAAAAAAGCCAAACTGATATGATTCAAGGACTGTGTTAATATTACGCTTGTTAAAAACAAGAGATGTGAAGCCAAAGTTAATGAGCCAAAATTGGTGCATTGACTCTTAGCCTAATTGGTAGACAAAATAATGAGGGGATGAGCTATTCCACCCATCATCCTTTTTTTAAGTCCTTAAAAGGAAGAGATTTTTGTGAGGAAAGGACGAAAGAACTAAAAGAAAAACCGGTGGAAAGAACGGACAGAAGCTACTGGAGCCAGCTTCACCATCCTGGCTGCCACCCCACTGTTTCCTGAGACCCTGGGTGGTCTTCATCCTGACGCTGAGAAATGTTCTGACCAGAAAGAGAAGGATCCAGATGACATTGCCACCCCAATAGGCTCCAGCTGAATCCAAAACACCGCCTGGAATGATAGTTACCATCTTCAATACCGTCAAACAAGGGTGCTTTCCCATCTGTTACTGGCCTTTAATAACAACATCAACAACAGCCCCAGCCCATCTCAACTAACTTCTTCCCTTTTCCCCAAAAAGACAGTTACTAGCATCTTTAATACCGACTAAAAGACTGCCAAACAGGGTGGGGGAATTCCTTCTAAAAACTGTCTACAGCTAAAGGGAAAGGGAACAAGGGATGTTGTTAAAAGAAAGCCTTACTTAATATTTTACATTTCAAATGCTTTACTGTTTTTCCTTCTTTTCTGTATCTTTAATAAAAAGTTAAAAGGATTTTAATGGTGTATTTGCTGTAGTACTAAGCAGGCTGAAGTCTCTGTAGACCAAGCCCTGGTTCTTGTGTATCACTGTTTAATGTTGGACAGTGACTGGGTTATATTAACACATTTAGCCCATATATTCCATCTAAATTAATACAACAGGATTCCAAAGGTATTAAACTAATTCAATAAGGTTTAATTTAGGCCTAGTCTACACTTGGAAATTAGGTTGGTATAACTACTTTGCTGAGGGGTGTGAAAAATCCCCAACCTTTAGCGACACAGTTAAACCGACAGAGCTGCCTCTTGGGGAGGTGGGATACCTATGCCGTTGGGAGACTCCCTCCCATTGGTGTAGGTAGTATCTTAACGGAAGTGCCACAGCAGTGCAGTTGTGCCGCTGCAGTATTTTAAGTGTATGCAAGTCCTATAATCAATAAAGTTCACTCAGAATATTGCAGGAAAGTGTCAGTCTTGTCACAGTTACATACGGCAGCTTCTTCTATTTTTCTAATGTTAAAAAAACCCAGTTTTTCCCAGGCTTTCTTTACATCATAAAGAAAGATGCAAAAATAGGTAGATGTCGCTATTGTGAGGCAGTGTTGTCTAGTGGTTTGAGCCATAGACTGGGAGCCTGGGGACTTGGGTTCTATTCCAGTCTGCCCCAGGCTTGCTGTGTGACCAGTATCAAGTCAGTTTGTCTCTCTTTCTCCTCCAACTCTTTGTTTGTTATTTTCTATTAAGACTGTACACTCTTTGGGGCAGAGACTGTCTTACTGTGTGTTTGTACAGAGCACTGCACAATGAGCCCTAGACACTATTATAATACAAGTAATACTCTTTTTTTTTTTTTGCTGGTCACCTTTAAGAAACTTGTGGATTATAGAATGTGAAGCTGTATGCCCAGGGAGACACATTTACTGGTATTTGTGAAATCTGTTATTTACACAGTCAATGGTGCCTTCGCTTAAAATCCCTGGGAAGCATTTTAATCCCAAATTATATATGTATATCTTGGTGCTTAGCTGCATCTGTGTTGAAATACCAGAACATTAACAAAAATGACAAATAATGAATAAATTGTGAGTTTTTAAGCACAGACTCTGTGCACCAGAGGAGGTGAGGTGTTTGGCTTTCAGGAACGCTGTCTAAAAAGTTTTAAGGGTGGATAAGAAGCAGTTCCTTTGATGGATGAAGTACAAATCATTATTGTTAAGGAGTCTTCTGAGGATGCTCACTTTCGGGCTCTCCAGCCCCAGTAGATAAGAGTGAGCTGAAACGCAATGACCCATTTAAAGAGAAGAAGAAGAAAATGCCAGTAAAAGAGCCCCTGCTTCCGAGCAGCCACCTTTTTATAATTTCCTTATTGCCCATTCTAAAAACAAAGTCCTGTAAAAGGAACTCTAAATGTGCAACACTAATCCGTCAAATCCCTGCCAAACAAATCTTTTGTTAAATTATACGCACTAAATCAAAACTCTGGACTCAGCAGGGCCCGATAGTGGAAGTTCTGCCTACTAAGCATGATTTTTTAAAGCCTCCTATTCCTGTTGTATTGTTAAGCAGGTCTCGCGATACCAGCCTCGTCTCTCCTCGCTGGTATATAGTGGGGTATCCAACATTTCTGTAGATTACATTTTTGGTTTGGTTCCTGCTTTGGCTTTGGTTTGCATCCAGCAGAAAATGTCTCAGTATTCGGGAAAAGTAAGTAAAAAAACCAACTGCTTGGTCCTCAGCTCAGGCCAAAGAGCCAGAGTTCTCTCTAGGCTGAGATAATAGGAATTTTCCTAGGTTAGGATAAGGCAGAGTGAGATCATGTGGTGATAATGTTAGTAATGAATGTGGAGAAGTGGAAGCAAAGTTGTTAAGGAGGGGAAAGGAGCAACTAGAATGGGGTGTACTTTGATAGCTGTGCTTCCTGTTCAAACATTTATATTTACAAAAGAACAAGAGAGAGGTGGTATAAAGCCACATGCAGTGTTGTAAACTTGAGCTGTGTTACAATTCTCATTAAAACAAATACTCCAGTGACAATTTAGTTCTCCGCTGGTTGGACACAGAATTAAAGAACCACTATGTCTGCCAGAATAACAATGCATAGTACAGACAGGCAGTCTGTGTTTGCATGTGCCACAATACAGCATCCTCTCCCTCCTCATTTCAGATCACTTTCTATGAGGGCAAATACTTCACAGGCAGGAAGCTGGAGGTCTGTGGGAACTGTGATAACTTCCAGGACAGAGGTTTCATGAACCGGGTGAACTCTATCTGTGTACAGAGTGGAGCTTGGATCTGTTTTGATCACCCAGACTTCCGAGGACAGCAATATGTTCTAGAGCATGGGGAATACCCTGACTTCTACCGTTGGAATGGCTATAATGATCACATGGGCTCCTGCAGGCCTGTCGGAATGGTTAGTGCCAACTTTCAGTTCGTTTCCAAGAGGTTTGTTTTTGTTGCTGAAATATCTGGTTGTGCATTTATTTGCATCACATGCATTTATTTGTAATGTTAAATATTATGAAATATTTACATGCAAATGAATAGCAAAGTTCTGTGCACAAGGCAGGGCTCTACTCTGATAGTCTGCTCTCTCTGTGTGTGCAGAGCTCCTGATGATGCCCACTAGCAATCTGTGTGTATATAGGGAGGACAGGCCATTGGAATCACAATCTGCTATGCAAACCAGAGAGGAGAATGTTGCTGTGGGACAGCTCTCAGGCTCCTGGCAAAGTCACCCACATTATTTCCTATGTTTCAAACTCTGAGCATTCCTGAATTAATACCGAATATGGCCCAGATCACACAAAGAAAACACACAAACAAAAACAGAGCGGGGAGCCTTTACCACTCTGTGGAGAAAATTTAATTGGCAGGATTTGCAGCTGGAGAAAAAAATTGAACCTGGTTTGAGCTTTCCATTTGATCCCGACATCACGTGCTACTCATGGGAGAATGATTAAAGAAAATAACTCACAGGTTATGGTCACTTACAGGTTGATACAGCCACTAAGTCCCATTGGGTTGTAGCTTTCTTTGGTTTTGTGTAAAACTTAGCCTAAAAGAATATATATGGGTGGGTGGGTGTAGATATGTATTGCACAAGGACTAAAACTCCACAGGAGAGGCACATAAGACCACACATACTTCTTTAGACTCTAGAGCATCTTCTCAAATTTAGGAATCCGCTCATTACTCCTATACAGGCAGCTCATATTGGAAGTCCTGAAAGCTGGCTGACCAGTACCCAGCAAACTAAAATGAGGCTGTACATCAACAGGCGCCTCTTTGGACTAGGTCTACTGAGGGCCCTGTTCTCCATTAAATAAATCTGGTGTCTCACTAACCCATAAGAATTTGTCAGCCAATGAGCCAAGCTGCTGAAGGGGACCTTTTCTTACCTTCTCATGGCAGTTTAAAATGTATCAGTGGGAGCTGTACCAAGTCAATACTGCGGTCTGTCCCATGCAGCTCTGGTTGGTGTATGTGGTTGGAGGATCCTGCACAGAGCTGCTCTTAGAACTCTGCCAAGGATGTGTTGATTGGGGCCGGGAGGCAATTGATACACCACATGAGAAGAATGAAGGGTGTATGGTGTCACCCCCATTCAAGCATGTGTGTTGTACAAGTCAAAGACTGGCTGTAGCCCTATGCTTGGTGCTCCACTGGTTGACCCCTGCCACCCCTCCTTAGTATTAATGGCTTTTTTCTTCTTGGTTGGCACACCCTGGAGCCTGTTGCTGATATACTAACTTTGCTGGGTGAGTGACCTCACATCAGCCAGGATGAGATGCATCACTCCCTTAGCCTGGCCTGAGGGGAGGTAAATGTAGATCTTTGGGGTAGTGGACTCTCTCTCTCTCTTTTGGCTGATGTTGGAATCAGGCCTTTTCATTCAGCAAGGGGAAAGGTTGTCTTTATAGTATCATTTCAACGAGTCTCCCACGGCATGCCCAGTGCATTGCCCCGATGGCAGAGTTATAAATCTATTGTGCAGGGGGTGGTTTCCAATGTTTAATACAGAATCCAGAGATGGGAATATGAGCTTGTGTCAAGGGTACCACGCAGAACCTTGTTTCCAGATCCATGGAGACCCACTGAACCTCTGTGGGCCAGTAGCCATGAATGCTTTTCTTCCCCTCAGGCCTGTGCTCCATCGCTCTTATACAAGTGGGAGTTTTAAAATATTTCAACAATTCAGGCAACAGTTACACTGAAGAATGTTTGGTCAGGAATGGTATCTGAGATTCCACTGCTGGAGAATGCTATGGGATTTTTGGCACTACAGTATAGCTTTTTCATGCATAATGCAATTTATATGAAAAATTATTTCGACTAACTCCATCACAAATACCTATGGAGAAGACAGCAAAATTCCCCCGAAGGTATTTACCTCAACTCACCCTTGAAGGCTTTCATAGCTAGGACTCTGGGAAGATATTTTCCTTTTCTTTTTAAAGAAAGGCACAACATCTTGTGTAAATAACCAGAGATATGATCGGAACTGAAGGAAAGTACAAACTGGGGAAATATTCTAAAACCTCTGTGTATTTTGGATTTATTAAATTGTTTTGCACTATGTTCTTATACTTTTGTTCATGCAAATTTCCAATATTTTGTGTGTGTGGCATTTTTGGTTTTTTTAAGTGTATATGTGGAGTGGGAAATGGTTATGTTTATAGTGTTGTTTATGTGGTGTGCGTCTTTTTGAACAGTGTTTAAGTACTTGTTTGGTGGGAGAGGGGATTTAGAGGTGAAAGATGTGGGGGTATGTGTGGTAAGTACAACATGTGCTCATTATAGCTAGTCTGAGGAATTAGTCCCGCAGTACTGTAGCGTATGAATACATCTGAGGGTGCTCAGATACTACATTGATGAGTGTAGTGTAAGAACCTATATAGAATAGAATAGACTGTTCAAACCAGGTATCAGAGAGGGAGGGAACAGTAGTTATGCAGGTGTGTGGATGTTTGTAGAGGTATATTTTGGGGAGGAGTTTCTGTGTGTGTTTTTGTGAGTGAGCTGTTTGTGAGAGACATTTGTATGTTTATGTGGGTATTTGGGTGTATTGTGAGGATGTGTTTGTGGGCGGGCAGTGTTATTGTTCGGTTTTTGCCACATTTCCATGATGAGGTATCCTTCTTGCTTTCAGTTTCTTTTACAATCAGGGGAAACAATTTGATGCATTTTCTTTTGAGTTTACTGAAATCTCTTTGTCCCCAGCACGGGGAGCATTACCGAATGGAGATATTTGACGGGAGCCATTTTAGTGGTCACTGCATGGAGTTCACTGAAGACTGCTCTTTCCTGCAAGGGCAGGGCTGGAACAAGAACTGTGTCAATGCCGTCAAAGTGTACGGAGATGGAGCGTAAGTAAGAAAGGACATAAAAGGAATGCAACTGCTATGTCATTCTGTCTTGAAACACAATGAAGCTAGCTCTCCACACAAGCCCAATCCACTCTGTCACAGGGTAGCTGGTCTCTGTGGATAGACTGAGCCCAGCTCCCCGGCCTGGAGTGGGTGATTGAAGAGGGCTGGGCTACACCTGGTTTCATAAAGGGGGACTGTGGCAGGCTGAGCCCTGGGCAGCAAAGGCCACACTGGAGTGGAGCTAACTCCTGTGGTGAGTTCTGGAGCAAGAGGGGGGGTTCAGGGAAGCGATCCTGCGGCTGCTGCTCCAAGGAGGGAGCAGAGCTGGCTGAGGCTGGGAAGCTGCCAGGAGCTGGAGTGTCAGAGACCCGTAGGCAGTGCTTAACGTGTGCCAGGGCTTGCCAGGCTCTAGCCTTGGCAGTTCATATCCCCAGCGCCTCTGGGCTTGCCGCATCAGTTATGACTATAAAAAAATTGCTTCAGCCCTGGCACCTCTTTCATTACAAATTAAGCACTGCCCGTAGACGGGGTGGCCCTGAAGCCTGGGGGCCAGGTACTGACTTAAGACTGCAGTTTCTTTAACCGTTGTCACAAAAGAATAAACCTCCTTGCCTGGGACTGGGGGTGGCAGTGCATGTTTGGAGCTGGGGTGCAGCGGCGGCCATCCCACTAAAATTGTTGCAAAGGCTCCCATTGGCTACGAAAGGGCTTGCGCCAGTGGAGGAATTTTGGTCATCTTGATCTATACATTTATTTGGGGGGAGGGGGTTAAATGTAAGTTGAGTAATCTTGACATCTACAAGAGGTTGCTAATGCTTCAGATAAGAAGTGACGTTCTTCCTGGTAGGGTTTAGGAGTCATCTGAGTCTTTACCTTGAAAATATTTTTTTTCTGACAGACAATGGTAACCACCAGTTAAAATGTAGTGGATTGGGTGCAGTAAATGGCTGTCTGGCTTGCTATTTCATGAGTTTGCTAGAGATCTGACAGTACTGAATAAGTGCACAGACTGGGAGGATTAGTTACGTTAGGGATTTGCTATTGGGACATGGAGCCTTTTGACCCCTGAGGTTGATGGTTTGAATCCAGCCCAGGTTGGCAGTGAGTGTCTACATGTGCTGTTTGTTTGGTGGCCTATGTGAAATGAGTTGGTGGCCTCAGTCCATTACCTAGTAGTCAGGTGTCTGCATCACAAAGACAACATCATAGCTAGCACTAACTGGAGTCCTTTGGGCCAGCCTCAAGAGAAAGGCCAAGATGTGAGCTGGCAAGGAGACTGGACAACCCTCTTCCCCTTAGAGGTGGTCCTCCAAAGCAGGGTAGAGCCATGTCAGTGGGATATTGTGGGGGAAGATTTGCTTTGCTCTGTACCTTTTTGTGGATATGGAGAGGATGTCCGTGTCCAGGGTGTGCTGGTCTGACACCCTTCAGAACACTACACTCATTACACCAGACCAAACTGAAATAAAACCAAAATATCATGGACTGGAATGAAACCAAATGAGTGAAGGGGGCAAAGGCCCTGCCTTCACCAAAGCTGTGTGGAAACAGCACTCTCTGCCCAGAAAGGTGAGCACATTGCTAAGGGTCAGAGGAGCAAACAGAAACTTTCTTCTCTTCTTCCCAAGAGGAGTCAGCCCAGGAACTGACTTTCTGCTCTGCTCCTGCTGCTAGAAGAATACAGGGTCCTGGAAGTGAGTTGTTTCCCTCTGTGGCTGGTGCCAAAGAGTGATGGGACCAATCAATGCATTGCAAAGCTTGAGTGGGACACGTGGCTTGCTGTGCTTGTGGGTGAAGCCTACTGGACAGTGTGTCACTGTCTAATTACAGGCTGTCAGGGGGAGGAGGTTCCTTATGAAGATGGTTCCTGCTTTCTCACTCTCCATTAGAAACCCTGTGGGATTCCCCAGTGTGTCTTCATGGTACTTAGAGATGGGCCGAGGCTACAGCATTAAATCTGAATTTAAACGTTGATGTCCCACACCTTGAAGGTGTGTGTGTGTGTCTATGTGCAACGCCAACAGACCCCGGTCGGCGGGATCGAACCTGGGACCTCTGGAGCTTAGGGCATGAGCCTCTACCTCATGAGCTAAAAGCCAACTGCCTGTTAGCAAACTCATTTAACTCTCTCTGTAAGTGGTCTCAGTGCCATTAGATGGGACAGAACACCACACCCAGGAGGTGTGTGGGTTACACACGCGCGCACACACAGATCCAGTGTGTCAGGTTGGGTCCATCTCGAGCTATGAGATACTAGAGTTTAGGGAAACATTTTCACTGGGGTGAAAATGGGGGAAAACTGGGGAGTCAACTCAGTCTGATTCCAACCCCATAGCAGACAGACCAGAAAAGGGAGCAGCTCAAGACTCTGTTTCCACACACCCAACCTGGGCAGCCTGGGGCCTTGTAAATCATAAAGAGCCACCCTGGCTCCAGTTCAAACCACCATTTAGACAAAGGCACACACTTGGAGCAGGCCTTTAAGACCAAGCAAAGCAGGCAGCCCCTAGGATTTTTGGAGCTCTACAACCCATCTAAATTGATCATCTCATGGGCCTGCCTGTCTCCCTTTCTAGTGCTGGGCCTAGAAGGGGAGGGAGGAGCTCAATGCCAGAGTCCCACCCCTCTCTGGCAGCTAGACCAGAGGAGGAAGATGGGTCTGATCTTCCCTTCTGAGATCTTGGGACCCTGCTTTTGGTTGAGGCCACTGCCCTAGTGCCGTGTAGTTCCACTTACTCAACTCTGACCAGTCAAGAGTCAAGACTCTCCTTTTGGGGAAAGTCAGTGCCCCCTGCACACCGCAACCACGTGTACCTGGTATTGCTCCCCGGCTTATCCAGAGAAAGGGGGCTTTTGTGACACAGGACTGAAATCATGAAACCTGGGTTCTGATCTTGGCTGCAGAGCCATTGTTTGATCTTGGACAAGTCACTCATGAACATTTTCAAACCCGAGTGCTGAAAGTTTGGTGCCTAACTAAGGCTGATTTTCAGAGGCACTGAGCTGCCACAACTCCCATCGACTTCAATAGCACTTTGAAAAATCAGTACTCGGTTCATTGGCTAGTGAATGTAGGTTCCTAACTTCTGTCACTCATATTTGACAATGTTGGCCATAATCTCTCTGACCTTCATTCTCCCTGTGTTTAAAACGAGGATAATAATAAGATTTCCCTGTAGCACAGTACTCTTCTGAGGCTACATTCACTGTTGCCTTTTGATCCTTTGTTGTAGCAGTGCCAACTATGATCAGCCCAGGTTCTGTCTCCCCTACATTTTCAGACATCCTTGAAACCTTTTGTAAAGTGAGGGTTGTGCAGAGTTTGCCTTTTGTCACTGTTTCAGGGGAATTAACATTTTCAGGGGGAAAGAATTTGTCTCCTTTTTTCAGGAACACATTTCTTGTTTTTATGTCATGTCATCGGTTATTTTTCTGTTTTCATTGTACCACATTTCCTTTTACCAACAAACACATTACGTTGGAAGTGTGTGTGCTGGGGGCGGAGGGAGGGGGAGTGTGGAGGGGAGGCACAAAGCTGCAGAATTCTCTAAGAGACGGGAAGTGTTTGGCTTGTGCAAGGCACAGCTGGGTCTGTGGTTACGCATGATGCTTCCAAGCCAAGAAAGCATCTTCACTGAGCGTGATCGGTGAAAAGAAGGGGAAGATCTTACTAAAAGAAGTTGGACAAAGGAGCCCCATGACCATCATGTGATTTGGTGGTCTGTGTTGCAGGGGATTGGCCTGGATTATTGCACAACCCACACCTACAAATCGTTTTGATGCTGGGCATCAGAGGCGGATTAAGATTTATTGGCGCCCTGGGCACAAAGAACATTTGGGCTCCCGACATGCCCTCCCTGCCCCAGGGCCCTGCCCCCTACTACTCCCCTTCCCCCCAAGGCCCTGCCCCCTGGCCTGGCCAGAAGCCAGGCTGTGGTAAGAGCTGCCTGGGGAGCCCTGGACCCTCCACCTGCCCTGGGCAGCACATTTTGGGGGGGCAGGGACATGTGCTGGGCAGGGCCGGCTCCAGGCACCAGTATTCCAAGCAGGTGCTTGGGGTGGCAATCTGCAAGGGGCGGCAGTCCCTGTGTTTTTGCCGCCCCGACCAGCACACTGCATTGCCGCTGCGGATGGTGGGGACAATCCGTGTGCCATTAGGGAGGCACGCACGTTTCCGCCGCGGCAGCAATTCGGCAGCAGCTTCTATGTTCAGCTGCCTGCGGCGGCAATTCGGCAGCTTCTGTCTTCCGGCTGAAGGCAGAAGCTGCCGCCGAATTGCCGCCGCTGCGGAAACGCGTGTGCCGCCCTAATGGCACACGGACTGCCCCCGCCGTCCGCGGCGGCATTTCGGCGCGCTGCTTGAGGCGGCAAAAACAGGAGAGCCGGCCCTGGCGCTGGGGACTGCTCTCAGGCACCCCAGCCCCCCCGTCCAAGGCAGGTGCAGGGTGCGAGGCTCCCTGGCTGGCTCTTACCACAGCCTTGGGCAGTGGTCCCCAGAGTGGGGGTACAGGGGCCCAGCCCTGCACCCAGTCCCAGCTGTGGCTCTGCTCCCAGCTGCAGCCCCACTCCCGGCCCCTCAGGACGAAATGCAGAGACAAAATTTCTCGATACTTTAAATGACTGCTTCTTGGAGCAGCTGGTACAGTAACCCACAAGGGAAGAGGCAATTCTCGATTTAGTCCTGAGTGGAGCGCAGGATCTGGTCCAAGAGGTAACTATAACAGGACCGCTTGGAAATAGTGACCATAATATAATAACATTTAACATTCCTGTGGTGGGAAGAACATCTCAACAGCTCAACACTGCCATTTAATTTCAGAAAGGGGAACGATGCAAAAATGAGGAGGTTAGTTAAACAGAAAGTAAAAGGTACAGTGACTAGAGTGAAATCCCTGCAAGCTGCATGGACACTTTTCAAAGACACCATAATAGAGGCCCAACTTAAATGTATACCCCACATTAAAAAACACAGTAAAAGAACTAAAAAGAGCCACCATGGCTTAACAACCATGTAAAAGAAGCAGTGAGAGACTAAAAAGGCATCTTTTAAAAAGTGGAAGTCAAATCCTAGTGAGGTAAATAGAAAGGAGCATAAACACTGCCAAATTAAGTGTAAAAATGTAATAAGAAATGCCAAAAAGGAGTTTGAAGAACGGCTAGCCAAAAACTCAAAAGGTAATAACAAAATGTTTTTTTAAGTACATCAGAAGCAGGAAGCCTGCTAAACAACCAGCGGGGCCCCTGGATGATCGAGATACAAAAGGAGCACTTAAAGACAATAAAGTCATTGCAGAGAAACTAAATGAATTCTTTGCTTCAGTCTTCACGGCTGAGGATGTTAGGGAGATTCCCAAACCTGAGCCGTCCTTTGTAGGTGACAAATCTGAGGAATTGTCACAGATTGAAGTGTCATTAGAGGAGGTTTTGGAATTAATTGATAAACTTAACAGTAACAAGTCATCGGGACCAGATGGCATTCACCCAAGAATTCTGAAAGAACTCAAATGTGAAATTGCGGAACTATTAACTGTGGTTAATAAGGGGGAGGGATAGCTCAGTGGTTTGAGCATTGGCCTGCTAAACCCAGGGTTGTGAATTCAATCCTTGAGGGGGCCACTTAGGGATCTGGGGCAAAATCAGTACTTGGTCCTGCTAGTGAAGGCAGGGGCTGGACTGGATGACCTTCCGGGGTCCCTTCCAGTTCTATGAGATAGGTATATCTCCATACATTATAACCTGTCCTTTAAATCAGCTTCTGTACCTAATGACTGGAAGATAGCTAATGTAATGCCAATATTTAAAAAGAGCTCTAGAGGTGATCCTGGCAATTACAGACCGGTAACATCAGTACCGGGCAAATTAGTTGAAACAATAGTAAAGAATAAAATTGTCAGACACATAGAAGAACATAACTTGTTGGGCAAAAGTCAACATGGTTTCTGTAAAGGGAAATCATGTCTTACTAATCTATTAGAGTTCTTTGAAGGGGTCAACAAACATGTGGACAAGGGGGATCCAGTGGACATAGTGTACTTAGATTTCCAGAAAGCCTTTGACAAGGTCCCTCACCAAAGGCTCTTACGTAAATTAAGTTGTCATGGGATAAGAGAGAAGATCCTTTCATGGATTGAGAACTGGTTAAAAGACAGGGAACAAAGGGTAGGAATAAATGGTAAAATTTCAGAATGGAGAGGGGTAACTAGTGGTGTTCCCCAAGGGTCAGTCCTAGGACCAATCCTATTCAACTTATTAATAAATGATCTGGAGAAAGGGATAAACAGTGAGGTGGCAAAGTTTGCAGATGATACTAAACTGCTCAAGATAGTTAAGACCAAAGCAGACTGTGAAGAACTTCAAAAAGATCTCACTAAACTAAGTGATTGGGCAACAAAATGGCAAATGAAATGTAATGTGGATAAATGTAAAGTAATGCACATTGGAAAAAATAACCCCAACTATAAATACAATATGATGTGGGCTAATTTAGCTATAACTAATCAGGAAAGAGATCTTGGAGTCATCGTGGATAGTTCTCTGAAGACGTCCACACAGTGTGCAGAGGCAGTCAAAAAAGCAAACAGGATGTTAGGAATCATTAAAAAAGGGATAGAGAATAAGATGGAGAATATCTTATTGCCCTTATATAAATCCATGATACGCCCACATCTTGAATACTGGCATTAGAAAAAAGTTCAGAAAAGGGCAACTAAAATGATTAGGGGTTTGGAATGGGTCCCATATGAGGAGAGATTGAAGAGGCAAGGACTTTTCAGCTTGGAAAAGAGGAGACTAAGGGGGATATGATAGAGGTATATAAAATCATGAGTGGTGTGGAGAAAGTGAATAAGGAAAAGTTATTTACTTGTTCCCATAATATAAGAACTAGGGGCCACCAAATGAAATTAGTGAGCAGCAGGTTTAAAACAAATAAAAGGCAGTTCTTCTTCACACAGCACACAGTCATCCTGTGGAACTCCTTGCCTGAGGAGGTTGTGAAGGATAGGACTATAACAGGGTTTAAAAGAGAACTAGATAAATTCATGGAGATTAAGTCCATTAATGGCTATTAGGCAGGATGGATAAGGAATGGTGTCCCTAGCCTCAGTTTGTCAGAGGGTGGAGATGGATGGCAGGAGAGAGATCACTTGATCATTACCTGTTAGGTTCACTCCCTCTGGGGCACCTGGCATTGGCCACGGTTGGTAGACAGGATACTGGGCTGGATGGACCTTTGGTCTGACACAGTATGGCTGTTCTTATGTTCCCAAATCTGCCCTGCTCCTGGCCCTATCTCCCGGGGGGTGCAGTCCTGGTTGGGGGAGAGGCATGACCAAAAAAGTTTGGGGACCCCTGGGCTAGGGTGACCATATGTCCCGTTTTGGCCCCAGACCTCCTGATATTTTTGGCAAAACTGGGCATTTGTCCTGCTTGCTCTTGCCAACTGATCACTCACATGCACTCACATCCATTCTTTGTCGCCCATCTAGCCAGTCAGGGGTCGATCACACACATAACCGGCAATCTGTTGTTGTTGACTGAAGAGAACAACCTTGGATCATGGTTCAGATTGCCAGTTACATGTATGATCCAATACACAACTTCCACTCTCTTGCCTCAGGATCCCAGAGACGAAATTCTTTCTAAACTGTCCCTTTCACCAGATAAGAAAGGTGTTTCAAATGCAGTATGGGGAAGGCTGCATTAGCCTGTGTCTCATCAGTTTAGGTTGCCGCAGGCATGCCACATGCCAGCGCATGGCTGACACAATCTGACAGGGCATGCTGCCGAATCACCCCTTTGGCCAGCGCTGCAGTGATCTGTTCTTCTGAGACTCCAAACCTGGTGAGAGAGCCCCTGCGAATGCTCACTGGGGACAATACATGTGCTCACTCGCTGGCTCGGGGAAAGAAAGCTTCAGGATGCAGGTTTTCTGTTAAAACCCTCTTTAAAGAGGGTTGCTTGCCCTTAAAAAGCTCTCCTCCAGCTGTGCTGTAGTATTCAGGGTCAGAAGCCAGGAATAGGCTCTTAGAATATTGGAAATAAATGATTGAATCGATTTTTAAATTCTATATTTTACCTTTCCATGTAGCTGAGAGTGGGATTCTTTTAGGATTGTCCTATTCCACCCCTTATCTCAGCCTCAAGGCCCCATGTCAAGACAAGCCATCCCCCCAGATGAGGCCGGTTCTAGACACCGTTCCTGTCCCTGTGTCAGGCCAGTCTATCCTTTCAGCTGCAAAGGACTCTGGACACAGCTCTGGGCCACAATGCTGAGCCAGCCTGTCCTTCCAGGCAAGGAGGGCTCTGTACCAACTCTCTCCAGATCTTGCCAGCATAACTCCAGAATCATCCTGAGGGTGCAAGATATGGAGAACAACATGAGGGATGACGTCCACCATCTTGCATGAACATGCTGTTTCCAGAGCATTTCACAGCCCCTTCCAGCCAACGAGTTAAGATGAGAAACTTGGCAGATTTTACTGTGTGTGCAACAATAGATTACAGCAGACTCTTCCTCTCCACTACCCTTCTGCATACATCTGGCAGCTCCCAAACTCAATCCCATCCTGCACTACTCTGTGAACAGGCCGAGCTTTTGTAAGAATACATCCTATTTTATATATAGCAATTTTTATCCCTAGATCTCAAAGCTCTTTACAATGGAGGGTAAGTTACATTATCCCCATTTTACAGATAGTGAAAATGAAGCACAAATTTGAAGTGACCCCACAGCAGGTCAAAGGCAGAGCCAGGAAGAGAATGCAGGTCTCCTGAATGCCTAGTCGAGTGCCCTATCCACTAGGCAAAGCTGTCTCCCATAACAGGCTATCAGGGGGATGCCAGGTTCTTTGCTCCCCAGGGACCTTTGGATGATGTATCCTACTTGTGGCTTTTGGAAGGTAATTATGTTCCTTTGCTAATTTCCCATGCACAATGTCAATTGGGTACAGAAATCTTCACTTCCTGTCCTAAATTCTTATCTGGTGTTGCTGTGTGCTGCAACAGCTGCCACATTCTGTCACAGAGGTGGCTGCACTTCAGTGGTTAGTGTCCAGAGTGATTCCTATCTTATGTATAAATGAGGACACTGCATGTAATTTGCATGAAAAGTCTGTCCATCTAATGGTATAGCTTGATGTAAGTGAGCATAGCATCTACCTTTTATAGTGTTGGTCCATTATTGGGGCTTCTAGGTACAACTTCAATGTAAATAATAATAATAGAATTGTAAGGCATTATTGAAAATGAAATCTGCTGACGAGATTTTGATTTCATAGCAATTTCTAAGATAATACTGTCTAGCAGAAAATGTGACAGTTTTTGGGTGAAATCTGGTATTTTGCTTTCAATAGATGTTTTCTGTTCCACATACAGTGTCATGCACCGTTTCTCTTCCAGTACCACAAATGGCATAATCTGATATGACACGTGTCTTGTTCCTTTGTAAGGTTCAGTGATTGTGAGAGATTGTTTGTTTGGGAAGAATAGCATTCAAGAGCTGGAGGTTTTTTGTTTTGTTTTTTAAAAATTGGGGATAATGCACAAAAGTAATTTGTGAAAATTGAGATCACAGCCTTGTGATTAATAATTGATGATAATTTTGAAGATTTTGTTTAAATTCACATTTACATCAGAGCCACCACTAAAATTCCAATGGTGACTATGCTGGAGTATTTGAATTGACCAAAGTATTGTGATACTTCCTGTACTCAGACTAGAAAGCATTTCAAATACAACAGCAAAGTCAAATAGTAGGGCCCAATAAATGTTTTTTCTCCAATGGGAGATCACTGTGTGCTAAATTGATCAAATAGATTTGCATTTAGAATAAGTTTATTCAACCATTGCTCAAAACATGTGGTTCAGAAGCTGTGGGGCCCTGTTTTGATTAAAATTATCAGCCTGCAGCACTCCCTTAACTTAACCAGGAGGTTGGTTTGAGACCTTCCAATATATCAAATTCAAATTGGAAAAAAAAAACAGCCAAGAAATGACCCCTGTGGAATTCCATAGAAGGGCCTTTGAGAAGGTCAGTTATCACCAGTCAGAGAGAGAGTGACAAGATCTGGGCACGGGGAACCAAGTTTACTTTTATAGATAAAGGGGTGGTTCAGGAAGATGGAGTGTCTTTAGATTGTTTGGGGTCAGGGATGGTCTCGTACTGTGTGTGTACGGCACTCAGCGAGATGGGGCTCTGATCTCAGTTGGGACCTCTAGATGCTGTTGTAACACAAATAATAAATAATATGATGGAGTGGTCCAGGATGGTTGTGGAATAGTCAAAAGGGAGCACAGAAGTCAAGGAGAAGGAGCCAGCAGCACTAAGCAGGTTAACTCCACAGAGGAGAGCAGTTTCCATCCAGTGTCCAGATTGAAACTGGACAAATATATTGACTGGGATTTGACCCGGGGCGAAAGTCTTGTGCCCTTAGCAAAGCAGTGCTCCCTAACTTCCAGGGTGAAATCTGACAAAGGGATTGAGCAAGGGACCAAAGATGGTTTTTACTACTGTACTGTATAAATGCTTTCCTGAGTAATCCATTCATTCTCTGTTTTAGATGGGTGCTGTATGAGGAACCCAACTATCGTGGCCGTATGTACGTTGTGGAGAGGGGAGAGTACAACAGCTTTAACATGTGGCAAGCTCACAGTGCAAATATCCAGTCCCTCAGAAGAGTCGTCAACTACTTTTAACTTAATTATTCTTGTACAAACAATGAGTTTAATCTTCCCCTCTGCTCACTCAAAGTGTGGAATAAATTCTTAAGAGCTGCTGTTGGCTGCAGGTATTTTCCTCCCATTACATGAGACAAAGTATGCTTTGCTTGATTAGATGGCCTGACTGTACTTTGATTCATAAGCAGAGCACATGGGCTTGTTTTGCTGCTTTCCAGATGAGGTACCAGTAATGGCAATGCTAAACCAGCACATTATTCACATGCAGTCTGTTGCACCTGCTCCAAAGCCCACTGAAGCAATTGGGCATTTTTTCCACTGACTTCAGTGGGTTTTGGATCAGGCCCATTATTATTATTATTATTATTTTAAAAGCCACCATCCCACAAGTATAACATCTCAGAACGTTGTTCTGTTTATTTCCAGAAGGGTGACTTGTAAACTCCTGTGGCCACAATCCGCTGGGATTTTCTGTGTGTGCCTTCGAAAAGCAATATAAGAATACAGATGTTTTTCTCACATAGCACCTTTCCTTTTCTTCTTCTTAAATGGATACATTTAGCCCCTTGTATTTCTTGGGTATTTTCTCTGTTGCACCTTCACATGTGTTGCCAGGGGGATATAGATGGGGTTGGGCTGAAAGACCAAAAGCTCTGTCTTTTAAATTATTTACAAAATACATAATGAGATTGCTTTTGCGCGGTCAGCGACACATCGCCCCGAAAGGTCAGGTGACTCTTTTCCCATAGGAGTATAAACTGCATTTGATATTAGCTACAGTGTTTCTGGCCAGTTTTTAAAGGGATAATTTTATTCTCCTTTTCACTCCCTCTGTGGTATATATTGGTTTATTATATTGGCTGTTCAGGCTCATTTGTCTGATGGTTACTGACAGGAACTGGCAAAATTCCTATAATGCTGAACCATTGCTTCCTCACTGCAAGTCTTTGCATTAGTCCACTGGAAAGTCTGCTGATCTAAGCACTTTAGCTGTCTCTTCAAAGGGACACTGGAAAGGATGGCAGGCCCAGAGTGCATCTGGATGTGCTGCAAGAGTGCACTTATAAAGGGCTGCTACGCTCAGCAGTGCATCTCTGTTCTGCCCTTGTGGAGTGGCCTGCAGTGGAGTGAAATATACAAGAATTCTGCAATTTTAAGAGCTCAGAGAAAAGCAGAAGTCTCTACAGGTCTGTCTCATCTTATGCTGGGGTTACGTTCCGCAGTCAGCGCCTAAAGCGAANTTCAGAGAAAAGCAGAAGTCTCTACAGGTCTGTCTCATCTTACGCTGGGGTTACGTTCCGCGGTCAGCGCCTAAAGCGAAAACCGCGTATAGTCAAAATTACATTGAGTGTAGTGGTGGGCGGAATTGCCCGCACTACAGGAACAGTATTTAAATTGTTATTTTTCTCTTTTTTGTTTGTTTGTTTTTGCCGACCGCGTAAAGCTGAAATCGCGCATGTTAAATGCGCGTAAGATGCGACAGACCTGTATTAATTGCACATTTATAATGGAACACATGGATACACTTTGGAAGAATGGCAATCTGCATTGCAACTGCACACAGGCCTGAGTCAATACAGGGCCACAGACATGTTGCTGATGAGTGGTGTTTTTTCTTAAACAAATCTGGTTACATCCGCTGGGTTTTGTTTTTGAAAAAGAATCAGATGGACCTTGGAATGCCAAGAATGAGTTTTTTAAGGTGGAATTTTACGAGCTGCTCACTGTGTCAGTGTTCCCGTTAATTGCCTTTATTTTTGTGGCTTATTTTCCAAACATATATATTTTAAATGTACTTTGTAACTTTTTTGTTCACCCTTTCAAGTCAAGATTATTTGCTTAGTATTGCCCCGTACAAACAACAAAATTAGAGCATTTTATTGGAATGATGCTGCAATAAACGGGCCTGTAGTTGTATGAATATGTATGTATGACACATTATGAAGCCATCAGTAGTGATGCCATAGTTAAGATTGCACTGAGATTTACAGTTAAAGCAGGATTAAAATCCCTTTGTTCCACACCTTAATGATTGAATTTTTAGTGTCCAGTTTTGGCATAGTAAGACATGGGACAGTTTGGTTTTCTATGACATTTGTTTACAGAGGTATTTACTAACTTTTACAGAAGAAGCACTTAATGATGTTCCCTTTTTGAAATGTTGCCCTTTTCCCTCAAATTTCTTCAGGGTCTTCTATTTGAATCACCACTGTCCTCTCACTCCGGAATATTCTTTCTCACACACTCACACAAAAACACACACCTACAACGTGTCTCTGGTATATGCCACTTTTTAAACTTTAAAACTAGATAAAAAGGGCCAGATTCTCAACTGATATAAATCAGCACAGCTCCATTGAGTTTGATGGTACTCTCCTGGTTTACACCAGCTGAGGATTTGGCCCATGAATAGTATCATTCAGAATAACACAATTAACATATTAGTTTTCACCAAGACAAGCTAACACAACTGCTCATATCCATCAGCTACTTTCATTTTCAGATGTTGGGAGCTTGTCTCTCCAACTCCCCTGCAGCTGTTGTTGTTTGAATTGCAGTAGTGCGAAGAGGCCGCAAACGAGACTGGGAGCCAGCTTGGTAAACCCTGTACAACCCCATAGTAAGAGATGGTCTTTGCCCTGAACAGCTTAAAATCTACACAGGACAGGAAGAGAAACAGCAGCACAGAGAGATGAGGTGGTTTGCCCAAAGTCACGCAGCAGGTCAGTGGCAGAGCTGGTAATCAAACCTCGGTTTCCTGATTCCCACTCCACTAGCGCACACTGCACATGGCCCTGCATCCAGTGGACTCTGGATCAAGCCTCTGGTAGGGCTGGTCATCAAGAATATGAAGGTGTGCTCTGGGGGAGAGCAACAAGCACTAGGGCAGCCTTAACACCAACCATAAATAGAATGCCTCAATGTTCACTCCTGCAGATTCCCTTTCTGTCACTTCAAACAACACCCACCACATTTAGAACAATCATTAACATGAAGCATCTGCTCACATAAAGCTTCCTAAAAATTACAGGCTGTGTATCTCCCACCCCACACACTTACTTTATGGAAGCCACACTAACCCTATGTGAATCACTGCAACATATAGGGCTTTGTTTTCAGAGCTGCAGATGACCTGTAGGTTCCATTGACTCCAGCTGGAGCTGTGGGTGCTCGCACTTCTGAAAACAAGGCCCCTGGGTAATAAACATGGTCAGTGTTAAAGCTCCCCCTTGGGGTGGAGATATGTGGGCTGTGGGTATTGGAAGGCGGGTAGATAAGATTGAGGAGAAGAAATGAGTGGATTGTAGGTGGGGTGAAGAATGACAAGTGTTTGTTTCCCTGTTTTTTTAGGATTTGTGTTGATGGTATGTGCAGTCCAGTGACCTTAGCTCTAGGTTAACAAAGATTTTTCTGTATGGGAGTGCGTATCAAATATGCTCTGCTGGTTGAAATCAGAGTGTCTCAGCTATGCCATAGGCCTTATATTGCTATAGCTAATGTAGCCTTTCCTTTAGCTCCAGTGGGAGGGACCTGTGCTTTTAACACTGGAAGATCTGAGTTGAAGTCCCACTCTTGCCAAGAAGATCTTGGTGGCCTTGCTGTGTAGCATAATGACAACCATGAAGTCCCTGGTGGTTGTGGATTTGTGTGTTTGCCAGCTCAACTGTACACACAGGACATAATTGAATAACAGGACCAACTAAATGTTCAGAAACTTGCTAAAATGTTGTTTATTTTCTAAACTGTGGCATAAAGAATATAGCTGCTGAGGTGGTAGAAAGCTTTAGTTAGCATTTGTTTGGAGTCTTATGCATAACTCATTCTTGGCTTAGCAACTCCTGAATAACGTAGCCCTCCTAAACGCATGCTGATTAAAGTCTGCATATTCCCCCATAACGTCAGGTATTCTACCTCGGCAAAATTCTGCAGCCCTTACTCAGGTAAAACTCCCTTTAAAGTCAGAGCCTGAGAGATGCTCAACACTCACAACTCTCACTGAAATCACTGGGCTTCATCCTGTGCTCAGGCTCACTTCAATGATCCCTGACTTCAGTGGAAGTTGAGGCTACTTGACATTTTGCAGGATCAGGCCCAGTGGGAGTTGCCAATTCCAGCATCTGTCATGAGTGGGCTTAATGAGTTTTGCCTTAGTAAGGATTCAGGGGCTGATTCTGATCTCACATGAAGTAAATCAGGAATAACTCCATTGAAGTCAGTGGAGTTACATCAGAGTAAAACTGATATGAGAGGACAATCTGGCCCTGAGTATATACTTTGTAAGGGATGTGGCCCTATGTGTCCCTATTGACACTCTGTGTCCTGGGCTAAATCCTTGAAATCAATGAAGCTATGTTGATTTATACCAGCTGAAAAACTTAGCCCATTATATATAGCTAGATAATGTGCGTGTCTGCCTATTACAGTGATATAGAGATAGATAACATATGCTGTGAACTTAATAATAGTTTGGATTGTGTTTGTCTCATAGGCAAGCTGGGCCATCCTGTCTTGTCTTGGGCTCAGCTCTGTGTTCATATGTTCTGGAATGTCAAATTGTCAAATTATCAAATTATCTTTATAGTAATGCCAGAATAGCCCTCTATTGTAATGGGCATTTCCTGTGTTATTCAGGAGGTCACACTAGATACCGTAATTAAAATGGTCTGTTCTGGCCCTAAAATCTATGAATCTTTATGAACTGCAAGGTTTTTTGTTTCAGAAAGGAAAACAGAGAAATGATTCATTTACTGAGTGGGATGCAGAAATGCACGATTCATGCCTCGGCTTCTGTGTATTTCATTTTCTTTTAATTAAATATGGCTTACAGAGGTTTTAGGAGTCCTTTCAGGAGTGGGATTGCTGTTGTTTCCTCGGGGCTCTAATCAGCTCCTGAACTCAATGCACTCTATTAAATGTTAATATTCAGTAATATGCATTGTGCTCTATTGCAACCACCTCTAATCTGTTAGTAAATCAAAATTTGGTCCTGAAGAAAGATAGACATGATTTCAATTGAGTTGTGACCTGTTTTTAAGGCAGGATTGTCATTTATTTGAATCAAATTCAATATCAGGGCACAGTACAAGAGGATAAAGAAGCAAAAGCGTTAAAATCAACCCAAACTGCACACTCAGGTGCTCTAGGGGTGGTGTGTAATATGTGGAATTTCACCAACCTGCATACATGTATAACTGTTCCACCTTGAACTGAAGGACCAAGTCCTGAAGCAAAAAGAATGAGGAGTCCTTGTGGCACCTTAGAGACTAACAAATTTATTTGGTCATAAGCTTTCGTGGGCTAAAACCCACTTCATCAGATGCATGCAGTGGAAAATACAGTAGGAAGATATATATACACAGAGAACATGAAAAAATGGGTGTTGCCATACCAGCTATAACGAGACTAATCAGTTAAGGTACTCCTCATTCTTTTTGCTGATGCAGACTAACACAGCTACCACTCTGAAACAAGGCCTGAAGCATGCTCAAAACCTCTTATGTAGACTAGCCACTAGAGGGAGACAGAGCTACATTTTCCTAGCATGTGTTATATATGCTCACTCACCCCACCCCCACAGTATTATGTATTATTTTGTGGTAGCACCCTAGGACTAGGATCTTATTGAGCTAGACCAGGGGCGGGCAAACTTTTTGGCCTGACGGACGCATCTGGTTTAGTAACTTGTATGGGCCGGCCCCCACCTCCTATCTGCCCCCCCTGGGACTCCTGCCCCATCCAACCCCCCCTGTTCCCTGATGAACCCCCCCGGGACTCCTGCCCCATCCACACACCCCTCCCCTGCAGGAGCGCCGCCAGCTTTTTCGCCGCCTTAGGCGGCGTAAGGTCCCGCCCCCAAAATGCCGCCCCCAACAGAGGCGGCGGAAGGTCCCGCCCCTGAAACTCCGCCGACGACTGGGGTGACGGCGCTCCCCAAATGTTGGTGTCCTAGGCGACTGCCTAGGTCGCCTAATGGGTTGCGCCGGCCCTGCTCCCCTGTCCCCTGACCGCCCCCGGACTCCCGCCGCCCCATCCAACCCCTCCTCTCATTTGTGACTGCCCCCCGCCACCCCATCCGACCCCCCCTCCTTCCTGACTGCCCCCCAGAACCTCTGCCCCCATTCAACCCCCTGTTCCCCCCCGACTGCCCTGACCCCTATCCACACCCCCACCCCTTGACCACCACCCCAAACTCCCCTGCCCTCTATCCAACACCCCCCTGCTCCCTGCCCCCTTACTGTGCTGCCTGGAGCACCAGTGGCTGGCGGCACTACAGCCGCGCCGCCACCACCACGCAGCACAGAGACCGGGTCAGGCCGGGCTCTGCAGCTGCGCTGCCCCAGGAGCTCACAGCCCCGCTGCCCAGAGCACTGCGCTGGTGGTGGGGCGAGCTGAGGCGGAACAGCAGGGGAGGGGCCGGGGCCTAGTCTCCCAGGCCAGGAGCTCGGGGGCTGGGCAGGACGGTCCCACAGGCTGGATGTGGCCCACGGGCCGTAGTTTGCCCACCTCTGAGCTAGGCACTGTACACACACAGAACAAAAAGACTGGTTAATCAGTTATAGAGAGTAATAGCTTCTAACAGGTTGTCTATAACCACTATAACACACACTACACATGTCTGTAGCATGCTTATAACATCTATTCATCATTTAATAACACTTGAATGTACTATTTATGAATTGTGACCTTAATATAAGGTGTGATCGTGTACATGCACAGATACAGTTAAAAACATTCTCCTCTGACACTAGTCGCTGTCAGAAGTAAATTCAGCCCCATACGTTCTTCTTGACTTGACACTGTACTATGAAGTTTTGTTTGTTTGTTTTGTTTTTCCTGATCCCTAAGTGGAAAACACCCCTATGTCAGAATCCTTGGTCCTTTACGTACTTTAATGTGTGACTTTTTTTTCTTTTGTCTTTTTTGTGTGTGCATGTGGGCATGATGACATTGGTCAAGCGATCAAATAATATTTGCTAAACAACGTGACTGATCAAAACATGATGTAAAACTAATATATGTCTTTGCTGTGCAGATGAGAGCTCTATTTCATTCAGCTATATGCCTGAATGAGTCTTGGTAAGGTGCACTGATAAGGAAGGCAGTGGACAAAGTAAACTGGAAACTAGTCTACACAATTCTTAAAAATCACCAGAAATTCCAAAATGAATAAATGTGAAGTATTGTTAATTATAAGGAATAAGGCTAAATTAAATAAAACCTCCATCTGGAAGACCATGCCAGCCCTAACACTCAGTAATATTGGGCTTGGCCGGACTGCTGGAATGCAGACTGAATCTGTACAGAATCTGACTCCAGAGGAAGCTGCTGTTAGAATAACTGTGTATGTGGATGCACTCTATTATGCAGATCTGGGTAATGGATGTACATGCTGCAATATTCATGTGGAATGAATGCATGGGAAGCACTATGCAACCTCACTGTTTTTCAGTTATACATTCCCCAGTACATTTATTTATCTGGTTGGTGCTAAGATGAGTACTGAAGAACTGTCACTCGGATATTCGAATGCTGTGGTTCTTGAAACATGGCTAATCATTGCAGTTTCAGGTTAATCTATGCCGTAGGCTCACTAAGGGTCTGGGGATGCAGTTGGAATTTAAAAAGGAACTACCCTGACAATGACATTGTACAGTGCTGGAAGGCTGCATTGTGTTTCCCCTATCCCTCTCTGTCAAAGATATCAACCTAGGCCCAGTGAAAACCAACTCAGTCCTAGGTGTGCCGCAAGGGCAGCGGGCAGCACTTTCAGTCAATGAGTAGAGGACAGAGTGTCTAGCCTTGTTCAGCGGTGACCTCTTTGGCCAACTGAGGGGCAGCAATGAAAGGTTTCATAGGGTGTTCTAGTCTCCTTGACCGTATGGAATTTAGTGGGCACAATGTGAAGCATGAAGAATGGCTGGGTGTAAACAGGGTGGAGAAAGAGATCCTGGTATCAGACAGGGAGGATCAATCAGCATCCTAATTCCCATCCTTAATTAGTTTATTCTATTTCCAGTCATGGTCTCATGAAATGAAACTTGACTTTTATCAAAAGTGATTGGCTGTGAGATTTAGCTCCTTTGTGACAGCAAAATGGGCTCAGACTCTTGTCCTAGAGTAACCCTGACACTGTTGAGATGTTCCAGCATAAAATGTTATCTTCCTGTTCATAGATTCATTTTTTAAGCCCAGAGGGACCATTAGATCAACTAGTCTGAACTCCTGTATATCACAGGCCATTACATTTCCCCCAATTACCCCTGTATTGAGCCCAATAACTTCTGTCTGACTAAAGAATAACATAACTATGGATTTGTAGCTTGCTTTAATATTGAATAGAATGCCATTGGCCAATGAAATATCAGTTCTTCGTTATTTTTAAAAATCCACCATTATATTGGAGAGAAATTAAATAAACCACCGCTAGTTACTGTTTATGTAAGGTCTATCATGTTTTGTGTTCTTCTGCTCCAGAACTAGCCATTTAATCAGCAGCGGAAGCACAAAGTAAATGACAAGTCATCTTCACAGAGCTGTGTAGATATTCACTGGCAATACTGGCACCAAAGAAGTAAGCCAAACAGAGCCATGTTGGATAATATGGAAAAGGACAATGTCTGAAGGGAAAGTGTGACGGGGTGTATAAACCCCACACCAGACAGGAAGTGGTTAAAGAGCAGCCTTGGGCTCAGACAGCCCCACCTGGCCACTCCTGCAAGGCATGCCAGTCTTGGACGAGGAGCCTTGAAAAGGGAGAAGTTTGGTGCAGAAGGCTCCATCCTGGGGAGGTTGACAGACCTCTCATTCTCAGCTCCCAGAAAGGAACACAGCAGAGAGCCAAGCCACAGAGCAGGACAGATGGCTGGAGGATCCTGGTAGGATAGAGAAGCTGGTGCCACCCTTTATTTCTGTTAGTTTTAGTTTCCTTTCCTTTGCTGCCTTGAGAACTGGAACTGCGGGCTTGAGCCCAGTGCAAATCCCTGTTGAGTGCATGAGCCCCCCAAAGAGAGGATGGGTAGGAAGTAACCCAGGGAAGAAGCAAGAGGTCTGACCAGACCACTTGCTACAAGGGCCCCTGGCTTGGAACCCAGGGTAGAGAAAGGGATTGGGTTCTCCTACAGCCTCTTTAGAAAGACTAGTGAGAAGGTGCCAAACACAAGAGGCCAGAAGAACTATTGGGCTTGGACCAGGGCCATTGGCCTGGTATGAGGCCATACGACTCCATTGGGTGAAAACTCTGGTTTACCTCCAAAAGGGTGAGACCAAAGGTGACCTGGCCAGAGGGCCAAAACACAGGGAAAAAGGGAACCACCAACTGACCTGGTCAGCAGGACTACACTGCACCTACTCACAAGGCAACGCACCAGGTGCTGAGTCACTTTGCCACAGAGAGACCATTGATTATCTAGACTATCCCAGACCGGTGTTAGACAAACACCTGTCTGGGATGGTCTAGATAATACTTAGTCCTGCCATGAGTGCAGGGGACTGGACTAGATGACCTCTCGAGGTCCCTTCCAGTCCTAGGATTTTCAAGGTTCTAAGAGGGCATCAGAAACACTGGATAGAAAAAAAGGAAGTGAGGGCTGGTCTACAGGCAGTTTGTGCCATCCCCTGTAGTGTGAACACCCTTCAATCAGTTTAGCGTAAGTGAGTTTGTAGTTGATATAAGCTGAACTGATTTAGGACTGTCCACACGAAGGGGGATTGCACCACTTTAACTCAATTGGTTTAGAGTTAAATTGTTGCACACACTGTGTGTAGACCAGCCCTAAAACCCTATTGAAAATACTTGTGTGTCTTTTAAAGGGTCTGTGGTTGAGGTACCAAGTATTCCAGTTTTGCCTTCCCCAGCATAAATGTAACTCAATGAGCCTGATTCTCTGCAGTAAAACAGTTACTACACTAGAATAAAAGCACTTGACATGCACTTTGATCTAGAGTAAATTGCAACACAAGGTGCAGGCTTGTGGAGAACCAAGCCCTGTCATTTTACTGAAAGTAGAGAGTTTAGTTTAGAATAGACACTCATGGCTGTTTTTTACTCATTGTAGAAGATAGAACCCGCACTACCTCTGGAGACCTGATTCTCCTATCATTTACCTTGGTTTAACACCAGGTTAGCTCCACTGACTTCCCTGGAGTTACTCCTGATGGACCCTGATCTAATGGAATTGGGCTCAAAGTCTATGATGTGGTAACAGAGCAGTGGGACCCTTTCATTACAAACCCCAAAGTTAGGCAAGACAAAGCTCCAAACTGAGGTTTATGAACGTTTTGGGAGAACTTGAGCCAGGCTTTGCTCTAACCATCCTGTAAGCAACGGGGAGGGATTCCTGATTCTGACTGACAGACATGCAACCTTCTGTGGTTTCAGCTAAATTTCCCTTTGCACTTTTTGCTTTGTTTGAGACTGAAACACAAAGGAAAACTCGGCAGACGCTAACTGAGCCCGTCCTCTTCCTCTCTGCCTAAAATAATATAGTTCCCTCACTCTGTCTGAAGTAAGTTCCAGCCTACGCTATGAAATCATGTCCCATGCTGAGCCCAGTTTCACCAGGGAAGCTTGTGACATGGTAGAGACACATTTCAATCTTGCAGGGCAGACAGGAGTGAACCCCATTTGTGAATCCTGCTATAGCCTTGAGGGACACAGTGAAGACATGGTCACAGTGAAGACAACGGATATCAACCCTGCGTTCCATAAAAGAAAATGAGGATTTCCTGGATAGACATCAGGATCAGCTTCAGCGGGCACTATGTTCTGAAGATTCAGAGCAGGCTACGCAGCGGGGACAGAAGGCCAGCGAGGATAACTGGCGGCATGTGACTTCCAGAAGAGGAAAGGGTACCAGAAACATCCATGTACCAGAAACACAGATACAGGTGAGCAACCGTTTTCATGTTCTCTCTGCAGGTACTAGTGCAGAGTGTGGAGTGGAAGATACGTCTGAGGGAACAGAGCAGAAGGAGACTCCACTGATTGGAAGGCATGAGATGCGCCGTCCTAGGGATGGGGGTTCCACGACCACCACTCCCAGGAGGAGGAGGAGGGTGGTGGTGGTCGGGGACTCTCTCCTCAGGGGGACTGAGTCATCTATCTGCCGCCCTGACCGGGAAAACCGAGAGGTGTGCTGCTTGCCAGGGGCTAGGATTCAAGATGTGACGGAGAGACTGCCGAGACTCATCAAGCCCTCGGATCGCTACCCCTTCCTGCTTCTCCACGTGGGCACCAATGATACTGCCAAGAACGACCTTGAGCGTATCACTGCAGACTACGTGGCTCTGGGAAGAAGGATAAAGGAGTTTGAGGCGCAAGTGGTGTTCTCGTCTATTCTCCCTGTGGCAGGAAAAGGCCAGCGTAGAGACCGTCGAATCGTGGAAGTCAACGAATGGCTACGCAGATGGTGTCGGAGAGAAGGGTTTGGATTCTTCGACAATGGGATGGTCTTCCAAGAAGAAGGATTGCTTGGTAGAGACGGGCTCCACCTCACGAAGAGAGGGAAGAGCATCTTTGCAAGCAGGCTGGCTAACCTAGTGAGGAGGGCTTTAAACTAGGTTCACCGGGGGAAGGAGACCAAAGCCCTGAGGTAAGTGGGAAAGTGGGATACTGGGAGGAAGCACAAGCAGGAGACCGCAAGAGGGGAGGACTCCTGTCTCAGACCGAGAAAGCGGGACAATCAGCGAGTTATCTCAAGTGCCTATACACAAATGCAAGAAGCCTGGGGAACAAGCAGGGAGAACTAGAAGTCCTGGCACAGTCAGGGAATTATGATGTAATTGGAATAACAGAGACTTGGTGGGATAACTCACATGATTGGAGTACTGTCATGGATGGATATAAACTGTTCAGGAAAGACAGGCAGGGCAGAAAAGGTGGGGGAGTTGCTTTGTATGTAAGAGAGCAGTATGACTGCTCAGAGCTCCAGTACGAAACTGCAGAAAAACCTGAGTGTCTCTGGATTAAATTTAGAAGTATGAACAACAAGGGTAATGTCGTGGTGGGAGTCTGCTACAGACCCCCAGACCAGGGGGATGAGGTGGACGAGGCTTTCTTCCAGCAACTAACAGAAATTGCTAGATCACAGGCCCTGGTTCTCATGGGTGACTTTAATCACCCTGATATCTGCTGGGAGAGCAATACAGCAGCTCACAGACAATCCAGGAAGTTTCTGGAAAGTGTAGGGGACAACTTCCTGGTGCAAGTGCTGGAGGAACCAACTAGGGGAAAAGCTTTTCTTGACCTGCTGCTCACAAACAGGGAAGAAATAGTAGAGGAAGCAATAGTGGATGGGAACCTGGGAGGCAGTGACCATGAGATGGTCGAGTTCAGGATCCTGATACAAGGAAGAAAGGAGAGCAGTAGAACAGAGACCCTGGACTTTAGAAAAGCAGACTTTGACTCCCTCAGGGAACTGATGGGCAAGGTCCCCTGGGAGAATAACATGAGGGGGAAAGGAGTAGAGGAAAGCTGGCTGTATTTTAAAGAAACCTTATTGAGGTTGCAGGAACAAACCATCCCCATGTGTAGGAAGAAAAGTAAATATGGCAGGCGACCAGCTTGGCTTAACAGTGAAATCCTTGCTCGTCTTAAACACAAAAAAACAGCTTACAAGAAGTGGAAGATTGAACAAATAACCAGGGAGGAGTATAAAAGTATTGCTCAGGCATGCAGGTGTGAAATTAGGAAGGCCAAATCACACTTGGAGTTGCAGCTAGCCGGAGATGTTAGGAGTAACAAGAAGGGTTTCTTTAGGTATGTTAGCAACAAGAAGAAAGTCAAGGAAAGTGTGGGCCCCTTGCTGAATGAGGGAGGGAACCTAGTGACAGAGGATGTGGAGAAAGCTAGTGTACTAAATGCTTTTTTTGCCTCTGTCTTCACAGACAAGGTCAGCTCCCAGACAGCTGCACTCTGCAGCACGGTATGGGGAGGAGGTGACCAGCTCTCTGTGGAGAAAGTAGTAGTTCGGGACTATTTAGGAAAGCTGGACGAGCACAAGTCCATGGGGCCGGATGCGCTGCATCCGAGGGTGCTAAAGGAGTTGGCCGATGAGATTGCGGAGCCATTGGCCATTATCTTTGAAAAATCATGGCGATCGGGGGAGGTCCCGGACGACTGGAAAAAAGCTAATGTAGTGCCCATCTTTAAGAAAGGGAAGAAGGAAGATCCAGGGAACTACAGGCCAGTTAGTCTCACCTCAGTCCCTGGAAAAATCATGGAACAGGTCCTCAAGGAATCAATCCTGAACCACTTAAAGGAGGGGAAAGTGATCAGGAACAGTCAGCATGGATTCACCAAGGGCAAGTCATGCCTGACTAACCTAATTGCCTTCTATGATAAGATAACCGGCTCTGTGGATGAGGGGAAAGCAGTGGATGTGCTATTTCTGGACTTTAGCAAAGCTTTTGATACAGTCTCCCACAGTATTCTTGCCAGCAAGTTAAAGAAGTATGGGCTGGATGAATGGACGGTAAGGTGGATAGAAAACTGGCTAGATGGTCGGGCTCAACGGGTAGTGATCAATGGTTCCTTGTCTAGTTGGCAGCCGGTATCAAGTGGAGTGCCCCAAGGGTCGGTGCTGGGGCCGGTTTTATTCAATATCTTCATTAACGATCTGGAAGATGGTGTGGACTGCACCCTTAGCAAGTTTGCAGATGACACTAAACTGGGAGGAGTGGTTGATACGCTGGAGGGTAGGGATAGGATACAGAGGGACCTAGACAAATTAGAGGATTGGGCCAAAAGAAATATGATGAGGTTCAACAAGGACAAGTGCAGAGTCCTGCATTTAGGACGAAAGAATCCCATGCACTGCTATAGACTAGGGACCGAATGGCTGGGCAGCAGTTCTGCAGAAAAGGACCTAGGGGTTACGGTGGACGAAAAGCTGAATATGAGTCAACAGTGTGCCCTTGTTGCCAAGAAGGCTAATGGCATTTTGGGTTGTATAAGTAGGGGCATTTCCAGCAGATCGAGGGATGTGATCATTCCCCTCTACTCAGCACTGGTGAGGCCTCATTTGGAGTACTGTGTCCAGTTTTGGGCCCCACACTACAAGAAGGATGTGGATAAATTGGAGAGAGTCCAGCGGAGGGCAACAAAAATGATTAGGGGGCTGGAGCACATGACTTACGAGGAGAGGCTGAGGGAACTGGGATTGTTTAGTCTGCAGAAGAGAAGAATGAGGGGCGATTTGATAGCTGCTTTCAACTACCTGAAAGGGGGTTCCAAAGAGGATGGATCTAGACTGTTCTCAGTGATAGAAGATGACAGAACAAGGAGTAATGGTCTCAAGTTGCAGAGGGGGAGGTTTAGGTTGGACATTAGGAAAAACTTTTTCACTAGTAGGGTGGTGAAGAACTGGAATGGGTTACCTAGGGAGGTGGTGGAATCTCCTTCCTTAGAGGTTTTTAAGGTCAGGCTTGACAAAGCCCTGGCTGGGCTGATTTAGTTGGGTTTGGTCCTGCTTTGAGCAGGGGGTTGGACTAGATGACCTCCTGAGGTCCCTTCCAACCCTGAGATTCTATGATTCTATGATTCTATGATTCACTGCAAAGCGGAACTGTTGAACGTAAACACAAAGGCTGTTCCATCATGTAGCTGGGAACCAAAACTGCTGAGACTTGCAGCGCTCTATGGGGTCAACAGCGGTTTTTTGCTGGTAATGCAAGAAGGAAGCAATAACACTTGAGTCATCTGAACCTGTAATAATAATAATAATAATAATAGGACTCCAAGTGTTTTATTTTATGTGTATCCTGCGGTGACCATAGTATTAATTTCAGAAAAAGAACGCCAATCTCCCTCTTCATTGTGGGGGATACTCATTATCCACGCAGATACACATAAAGGGCAAACACAGCTTTGATTTTTGGAGCTCATAACCCCATTTTGCTTGTGAATATAGGAGTTGTTAATCTGTGCTGCAAAGTTTTCTGCCCTAAATGTATTAATGAATATGGCACTGGCTTTACTGAAGGTTGGTTTCCAACAGGCAACTCCCCAGGCAATCAGTGATCCCCATCATACTACAAACATGGAACTCCTTGATGCTGAAAAAGCTTTTGCACCGAGTGGCCCTTCTTTTTAGCTGTATTCAGACAATATGGTTTGGAGACAAAAAATCCTGGTAGGAATCCAAAAAACTCTGTAACAACTCTCTCCCCCCCCTCCCCCCCAGGCAAGGGATTAGTCTAATGTTGATAAAGAGTTTTTTGGCTGGAATAAGGTACCACAGACAGAGCTCCCCTTTGTTCCAGTTCTTGTTTTATTTATTTTTTCAAATGTAGTGTTGAACCTTTAGCACAGGCTCTCTGTCAAAATGAAGGGAGATTAGGGAAGAGGTTAGGGGAGTTAGGTTACAAGATAGTCCAAGGTGCTGCTTATTCCTTCCACAAGCTGATCACACTTTTTCTACCATTTCCAGATCTAATCAACAGATAATGAGTGGGGCCTTCATCTGGACAGAATAAAAAATATTACAGCAAATCAGCAATTTTCCCTTGGGTCAAAATCCTCCCTTTAAGAGAAGATGCACAAAGCTTTAGTCTAACAGGGGACTGATGAATGGTGTCTCTTTTGGATTCCTGTGTTGATCTTTTTAAACTTAATTTATATGCCATTCAGTTATTGCTGAAATCAAGACTTCTATCCTGGCCTGGGAGTTTTCATTGGATAAAAATGGATATTGACCCTTGAGCATGGCTTTAATATTTCCAGCACCTTCTCTCTAGGTACTGATATCTGTCACCATAGTTTATGAGCACCCTCAGAGTATTAATGGCTCTCTCCTCACACACCCCTGCAAGGAAAGGGAAGCATGATCCCCATTTTACAGATGGGGAGCTGAGGCACAGAGAGATTAAATGACTTGCCCAGAGTCACCCAGGAAGTCTGTGGCAGAGCTTGGGATTGAATCCCAGTCTTACAATGCCCAATCATGGGCTTTAACCCCAAAACTAGCCTTTCTCACTCTTGCCTTTTCTGTTCTATCTAAAGGCTTTGTCTGTGTTTTCATAATTTAAAAAAATGAATAATTATAGAGCAGAATGGAAAATGTCAGACTGTTTGGCATGGCTCCCAAAGGAGGGCTAAGGTTTGGCTCTTTCTAGCATCCAGTTCTGTTTCTGGACTTGCAAACTCAGCTTTTACCGATGTGGGTAGCTTGCTACAGAGGCAGTGATTTGAGATCCTCTGCACTCTCTGCTCCTCCTACATTTGCCATCATCTGCTTTGCTCACTCAGATATCTAGGTGGCCATCGGTACCTTGCAATTTAGACCAAATCCTTCTCTCTGTTCCAGAGGTGCAACCCACTGAAGTCAACAGGATTTCACTGGTGTAACTAGAGCTGACTTTTGCCCTAGCTTTGCATGGAAACAAGGAAATAGATGCTTGAAACTGTCTCATGAGCTCTAGGGCTTAATTCTGTGCTGCTTTCAGTCTCCATTGGGTGCAGCAATCGTGGGGAAACTGGTTGCGATTGTCCAATGCTGAAAGCACAAAATGTGGAATTTGGCCCCGGTGTAGTTTAGATTAGCTTCAGGGCTGTGCCCTGGCTTCGGTAATCCACAAGGGGCAGCCACAGGCCAGGCTTAAGAAATTCTGATATAAAAACTGGTGCATAACCACATAGGGACAGCTCCTCAACCGGTGTAAGCCAGGATAGCTCGACTGACTTAAATAGGGCTACACTGCTTTCCCCCAGCTGGGGATCTGGTCCATACAGTGTGCACAATCCTGATTGTTCTCTGTATCTTCAACCCCCATTTATGGTCTCCAATTGGTACCTATTTAATAAGCACCCCAGCCTAATAATAATTATTGTTCTCATTATTTCAGTGGTTTAGTTGTGAAATTTATGTTGGAGAGAGAACCACAAAAAGGTCTCAAAGGTAAATAGCATCTCATAGGGCCTGATTCTCCTTACACTTACACCATTTTACACCATAGTACATCCATTCTCATTCTCCACTGCTTTGCACCTTGCATAGTCATTTTCACCGGTGCAAAGTGCGTACAAAATGCTGCCAGTCTGATGTAAATGGCTGCACAAGCTGCATAACCCTGGTGACTCAGACCCAATTGCTTGAGTGGAGTTTCTTCTCTCACTCACAGGCATGTAAATCACGAGGCTCAGCCCCTTACCACTTAGCAAATGATAATATAAACCACAGACACATATACAGAGGAGAAGGAAAATATATTCCCTAAGGGTCAGATCCTCAGCTAGCGTAGACTGGCATAGCTCCAAATCCATGTGATGCGGCACAGGCCTGAAATGTTCTGCTTTTCCAGTGACTGGGCAAAGCTAAACTGGGAGCCAAGGGGTTAATAGTACAGCTGCAAATCTTTTTATTTATCTGTGTCACTGTAAGTAATGCATATTTTGAGCACTTGCATCCAAAATGAATAGATCTGTGAGATGACATGGATCACTTACACCGCAGAACAGGAAGAGCCTGCAGCTGTCTTCCAAGTGTGTGGATTGGTTATTTTTCAGGTCCTAGTGCCTTCCACAGCATTTCTGAGATGCTGATGAGCTTGATCATGCTGATTACTAATCACATAGGCTCTCAGAGGGATTTTTTTACACTTTGTTTTTATTAAACTATCAGTCCCCAAAACTTCAAAAATATGACTTTGGCTGAGCCACATGCCAGGAGATAAATTCAGGCAAATGCATCCTGAAGTAAGCTGCTGTTTGCTGCTCACTTGGCAGTAGGTCGTATGATGCTAAACATTGGGCCTGACTTTCCTGCCACACTTGCTTTGTACTGGTGAAAGTTTTGTGATGTCAGCTGAGACATTCCTGATTTACACCCATCTGAGTGAGGGGAAAATCAGGCCCATTGGGTGTAAACTGATTAGCAATCAGGTGTAAGTGGGCATAACTGGCAAAGCAGTGTGATTTTCACTGATTTGGCATTGAGTGATTGTGCAAAACTTAGCTGAAAAAGGGCCTGTAGGGCATGTTGCCAATGCTTGAGATTTTATCATGCGTCACACAATAGTTGTTTGGCTTTTAAAATGCCCTAGCTCCTGGAGTCCTGTGATTATGTGGAAATCTCAGCTTTCATTTTAAAAAAGACCATATGTTTCTAGCCTTCATTGTTGCCAAGAAAAGCTTGAAAATGTGATCTGAGTGCACACTTAAGGCTGAGAAACCAAAAAGAGCTCCAAATTTATTATTATTATTATTATTTTTTTTTTAATCTCATGATTTTAAGCCCATCTCATAATTTTGGGGAGGCCTCACTGAATGCTTGGGGTTGGCAATACTGTGTAGAGGGGTAGTAGGGAAAGTAACTAACACAAAAGTGTAAGATAAAATAGGCCCCCAACCAGCTTTAACTTAGACCTTATTATGCTCTAGAACTCCTGGGGGTCGAACTCTGACCGTGGTGTAAGCAGGCACAACAATTCCCATTGACTTCCATGGGAGCTGCAGCGACTTACAATGGGGGATGAATTTTGTTTAGAGAAAATACCAAATTGATGCGAGTTCCAATCCTTTTATGCATCTTCTCTTATGTGTCAAGCTGGCGTAAATCGCATGACTTTACCATTTACACCAATTTTCTGGTCAACTTACACATGGGGTGATTTTACACCACAATTCACATCATGGCTGAATTTAGGGTTAGGTGGTGTTCATTCTACCACTAGATCATCAGTTTTTAGCAGAATGTTCCCTTGCAATCATTGGGGGAGTTCAGCTGAGACGCAGCAAAGGTATAAATCAAGAAGTTGTGCAATCACCCTTTTTTTTTTTTACTATTTTTTTTCTTCCCCATAAAAAGATAAGGAAGATAAAAGGAGAGTGAATTTGACAAAAGTAAACAAACAAGAAAGGAACAACGCTGGCTATTACATCAGTGTAACTCCATTGACTTCAGTCAAGGTCCGGTACTCCTCATGATTTATAGCAGTGAAAGTGCAATCAGATTAGGCTGCAGGAGGGTTATCTTGGTTTTCCCTCTGATGTCTGGACATTTGGGTGTGGGAATCCTGTCATTTGATCATTGGGGAGCAATATGTCAGATTCTGCCCTGTTGCTGCTGCTGCTCCATCCTTGGCCAGCCTCTGTGGGCTGATGCAGTCAATGCAGTGCTCCATGACCATCATCATTCAGACCATGTCATCTTGGTATCTGCTCTGTGATCCTTTATACACAACACTCCCTAAGGCCCACCCTGCACTGGACTCAGTTCAAGTCCACCTGGAGTATGTCAGTGCATCATTTTAGTGGGCAGCTGGAAAACCTCTGGATGAAGAAACAGATGCTTATGGATTGGCTGAATTACACGTTGTCCTCACACGAGAGGGAGGAGTTGGGTTGCTTTTTAAAAAAATAAGATGATGAAAGCCTTTGAAAATCGGGGGAGGAAGCGAAAGGATTTACAGACAAAGGGGGATGTAGTAAGTGTACAATAACTGAGAGGAGAACGTTTAGCTGTCGTTCTGTTATCTGTGAACTGTGCCTTTAAATATAGAGGGACTTCCCTGCTAAAGCAAAGGTAGCTGTGAGGTATCTGCCATTTTGTGTTCCATTCAAATGCAGAATGCTAGTCCCTATGTTCTTTCTCCCACTTATATTAAGATATTGAATTCAATGGGGTTTTGCTTGAGAATGGCATGATGGAACCTCTAATGGATATGTGGCATATTCTAGACACACTCAGCTCAGTAGAACAAATGGCCAAGCCATTGAGACATGTAAGAAGGATTTGTGACTCTGGTGGTAAGAGATAGACGGAGATTGCTGATTGAGGGAGTCACATTCAGCTAGGTTATGTGCCAGCTACTAGAGAACGGCTCCAGGTGGCAGAGGGTCTACTGGGGAAAGGTTACAGCTGTGTAAGGTGGCTGCAACCTCCCCTGCATGAGGATGAGGTGGAAAGCACAGCCAGCCAGTGCAGACCCAAATATGGGGTGCAACAGCTGGAAAAGATTAATGACAAGCTCAGTGACATCTCAGCCATCTCAACCAGTGGGGCTCCTACAGAACCCCCAACACACAGCTGTCCCTGGCAGAAACTGGGAAGGGGTGGATGTGGAAATGCTGCTTTCCCTTCATTGGAGGTCCTTCCATTCAGGGATACAGCAATCAGGCTAGTGCAAGGAAGTACAATTTATACACCCTGTGCATCAGCGAAGGGTGATTTTTGTCCCATAATCTACTGTCAAATTACACAAGCAGACAAACTGCATAATGCTGAATACTCACATAACACTCATTTTAAAACATTCAGCCATACTGGTAGTTACGGCAACAAGGACTTCACTGAAACGCTAGTCTGTGTTCCCATGGCTCCCGGACAGTGTCAGCCAGAGCAGGCCTGTTCCCCCCTCTGATTTCCTCCCCACCCCCAGCTAGTAAGGGCAGACGTACCCACTTCACAAACCAAAAAAAACCCATCTCCCAACTGACCACTCAGACCAGGTACGAAAGGGAAACCAATTGCCACACAAGCACCCACTCCACAGTCAGAGTGTGCAGGTCACACTGCTGCTGTTGTGATGAACACTTGACAGTAGAGGAGCCACATCTGGTCAGGATGGGGTGGGAGACTGGGTAGTCCAAGTATTTTACCCTCCCCATGTTGCGTGAACCAGCTAAGGAAGGACACTTTAGGAAGGGCTTTTGTTAAAATTTTCAGTAAAATGTTGGCTGCGCATCACTGGATTCCCTAAGCAAATGGGCAACTTGAGTTTCCCTTAAAGTAGGGGCAGTTGACCTTTGTGATGCTCAGGGTCAGGTTGCCGGTTTGTTAAGAGCCAGGGGGGAGTGTCTAACCAGCATATAAAATCATATGGACCTCTTGTAACAAAATAAATGACCCAATTATTTCTATATGGACTCAACCCAGCCTACTGCATTGGAGCAGCTCTCATTTTGATTCTAGTCTGACTGTTCAGACTTATGCTCATGTCTTTTGTTATCTGTATCTCCTTGCTAAAGACTAGTCTGTGGCATTTAGCCCTGAGTAGAAGGATGGTGGGGAATTATACTGACCAAGGCAGAAATCTGGTAGAAATACAGCCCTCCCTCCTGCTCCATGCCATGCAGAGCAGTGGACAAGCTTTGGCATCTTTTGGGATGGTGCAGCCTACTCCCACTTAGCACACCCATCTCAGCTCCATTCTGCCCCTTCCAACTTCTTTTGGACATTTCGTACTCCCTTTTGGAAAGCTGTGCTGGGGGCAGGAACAATCCAGCCTTAAGGATCTGATCCAAGGTTCACTGAAGTCAGTGGGAGTCTTTCCATTGTCATCAATGGGTTTTGGATCAGCTCCTTGTCTGACTTTCCCAGCAATGAAAATTGATAGGAGGTCCGTAATGATCAGTCACAAGGAGAAGGTAATGGTGGGTTACATTTAGGGCTCTGGGGGCTGCTCATTGTGCATCCCCTACCTAAGAGGTAAGGTCTCTTGGCGGACACATTACTTACTAAGTAAGGGAAGAAAGTAATGAGGCGGCTTACAGAGTTCACCACTTCCGTATTTTGAATGCATTAGTTAAAATACTGTATAGACCGGCATTTGCAATGAGAATAGCCAACTGGGGTTTTAGTTATTTATTTTTAAAATGTGTTTTATTACCTATTTCAAAGCCATGAGGCCCATTTCTTCTCTGACACAGATGTAAATTAGGAGTGACTCAACCAAAAGCAACGGAGCTGCAATGCTGCAAAACCACTGTGAGGTCAGAATCAGGCCTATAGCGTTACCCTTATGTCACATTTTGAAACATTTCTTTTGGCTTGTATTTAGAGTTGGTCCTTAAGGAGTCCGTCATAAGAGATATATGGTCTGGGCAAGAGGCCAGATTGCTGTCTGGAAGGAAAGCGAGGACTCCTATCAAAGTAGAACAGGGTTGAATGAGGGGTTTTTTCCAGGAAATTTTGTAAAGTTTTGTAATTTTGAGTTATTTTGTAACATTCCAGAAATACAATAATATTGCAAGGAAGTCTGCTGCCTGTCCTAGCAGAGAATAGGATGGAAGAAGCTGATTGCAATAACTCTTCCTGGAACAGCTGTGATCACAACTGGCTATATGTCAGGAAAAATAATCTTGAAAGTTTCTTGGAAATTATAGTTGGTTTGTTAGCAGAGAGAGAAGACTACTATACAGCAGAAGTGCCTAAACTATTGAGGCAACTCTATCCATTCAACATACTAAGGCTCTGAACCCATGGATCTTGATGGCAATATTCTCATTGGTTTCAGTGAGCTTTGGGCCAGATCCTAAAAGACCTCATTTGTAGCAGCCAGTAAACCCACTGTCTCTTGTTCAGGTCAGCCTGGGAATCTGTGCTTCTCCAGACTCTGCTCTTACAGTTACTAGACTGGAGTTTGGAGCAGACCAAACAGCAAGAGTTAGTGCTCACGTGGCTAGGTAAAGCAGCAAAGAATCCTGTGGCACCTTATAGACTAACAGACGTTTTGCAGCATGAGCTTTTCGTGGGTGAATACCCACTTCTTTGGATGCATCCGAAAAAGTGGGTATTCACCCACGAAAGCTCATGCTGCAAAACGTCTGTTAGTCTATAAGGTGCCACAGGATTCTTTGCTGCTTTTACAGATCCAGACTAACACGGCTACCCCTCTGATACGTGGCTAGGTAGATTCACAGATTCCAAAGCCAGAAGAGAGCACTGTGATCATTGAATCTGCCCTCCTGAATAACAAGGGACATAGAACTTCCCAAAAAATAATTCCTAGAGCAGATCTTTTAGAAAAACATCCAACTTGATTTTAAAATGGTTAGTCATGGAGAATCCACCACAATCCTTGGTAAATTGTCCCAATGGTTAATTACCTTCACAGTTAAAAATTTACAACTTAAGTTATTTTCAGTCTGAATTTGTTTAGTTTCAACTTCCAGCTATTGGATCGTGTTATACCTTTCTCTGCTTGACTGGAGAGCCCCTTATTAAATATTTGTTCTCCATGTAGGTTCTTATAGACTGTAATCAAGTCACTCCTTAACTTTCTTTTTGTTCAGCTAAATAGATAGACACAAGGAGCTCAATATCTATAAGGCATGTTTTCTAATAATTCTAGTGGCTCTTCTCTGAACCCTCTCCAATTTATCAACACCCTTCTTGAATTGTGGGCACCATAACTAGACACAGTATTGCAGCAGTGGTCGTACCAATGTCAAATACAGAGGTAAAATATGTCCCTACCCCTATTTGAGATTCCCCTGTTTATGCACCCCAGAATTGCATTAGTTCTTTTAGCCACAGTTCTCACTGGCAGCTCATATTCAGCTGATTATCCAACACAGACCCCAAATCTTTTTCAGAGTCTGCTTCCCAGGATAGAATCCCCCATCATGTAAGTATGACCTACATTCTTTGTTCCTAGATACATACATTTACAGTTAGCCATATTAAAACACATATTGTTGCTTGTGCCCAGTTTACCAAGTGATCCAGACTGTGCTGAATCAGTGACCTGTCCTCTTCGTTATTTACCACTCCCCCAATTTTTGTGTCATCTGCAAACTTTATCGCTGATGACGTTTATGTTTTCTTTCAGGTCATGGATAAAAGTGTTAACCCGTGTAGGGCCAGAAACAGATCCCTGCAGGACTCCACTGGAAACAACCTGCTCGATGATGATTCCTGATTTACAATTCCATTTTGAGACCTATCAGTTAGCTAGCTTTCAATCCCTTTAGTGTGTGCCATGTGTAGGAGTGGAGTGCTGGAGTTTAACAGATAGCTTAAATCATTAAAGTAGAGAGAGGGAACCTAGAATACCAGTGATAAAAACTACCACTAGTTGGGAACTACGGCTTTAGAGCTCATCAAATAAAGTGAAGGGCCTTTGTGAATACTGATAGGAAATCCTAGTCTTTGAAATTGTCTCCAACAGGGTTTATCCTGCTAGACTGTGCATGGAATTTGCGCAACCATTCTACTCAAGCAAGGCTCGTGAGGAAGCTGGGGCATGCCTACCTGCAAAGAATCTGGACAGAGTGACTGTACAGAAGCCTAAGAATTGTCATAATTGATCAGACCTGTGGTCCACCTAGTCCAGTGTCCTGTCTCTCACCAGACGCTTCGAGGTAAATACAGGAAACCCTGTACCAGGCAAATATGGGATAATCTGCCCAGCAGAGGGAGAATCTCCTCCTAACCCCTCTAAGGGCTTGTTTTCATGACCGGGGTAAGTTGACCTAAGTTACGCTACTCCAGCTACTAGAATAATGTAACTGGAGTCAACGTAGCTTAGGTCAACTTACCCCGGTGTCTTCACTGAGCTGCGTCGATGGGAGACACTCTCTGGTCGACTTGTCTTAGGCTACGTCTACACTACCCGCCCGGATCGGCGGGTAGAAATCGATATAGCGGGGATCGATGTATCGCGTCTCGTCTGGACGCGATACATCGATCCCCGAACGCGCTCCCATCGACTCCGTAACTCCAGCAGGGCGAGCGGAGTTAGCGGAGTCGACGGGGGAGCCGCGGACGTCGATCCCGCGCTGCGAGGACGCGAGGTAAGTGCGGGTAATTCGAAATAGGATACTTCGACTTCAGCTACGCTATTCTCATAGCTGAAGTCGCGTATCTTATTTCGATCCCCGCCCCTAGTGTGGACCAGCCCTTAGTCTTCTCGGGGAGCTGGAGTACCGGGGTTGACCGGAGGGCGCTCTGCCATTGATTTAGTGGGTCTTCACTAGACCCACTAAATCGATCCCTGCTGCATCGATTGCAGCAGCGTCCATCTCACAGTAGTGAAGACAAGCCCTAATAGTTAGAGACTGGTTTGCGCCCCAAAACATGCGGTTTTATATTCTTTCTAGTACTTTTTTTTTTTGGTATCTCATAAAATAACTATAGATATTCCTGTTATCCATATACATATATCCCTCTTTGAATCTTGCTAAGTTCTTGACCTCAACAACATCCTGTGGCAATGACTTCCACTGATTATGCATTGTCTAAAAAGTATTCCCTTTTATCATTTTTAATTTGCTGATTTTCATTGAATGTCTCCTTATTTTTGTGTTATAGGAGAGGGAGATTAGAAGTTCCTGATCTATATTCCCTACGCCATTGCATAATAATGTGAATCTTTGCTCCACATATTAGTTGAGGTGAGTCCAGACTCCTGCCCTACAAATATTTTCAGAGCCCATAGGGGCTTGAAGGAAGAGCAGTTTCTGTCAGAGTTTTGATGTGGTTGGAGGCCCAACAGAGATTGTTACCATTTCTTTCCTTAGCTTTTAGTGAATTTAATGCTGGCAAAAGGATCTGAATTGATGGTGCAGGAAATTAAGGAACTGGCATTTATAAAGCAGATACAGAGCTGGGTTTTCCTTATTGTCCAACCAATATGCCTCTTCTCTTATCTATAAGAACCATCTCTAAGGCCTGGTCCATGAGAAATTTCACCAGTTTCACCAATGCAAATTCCTAATGCAGTTAAACCAATTTACTCCTTGCTAACATACTACAGTAAGCAAAACCAATTTAAGCAAGGTTTAAGCCAATTTTAGCAAGATAGAAACTGGTTTAAGTGCATCTACATTAGGGGTTTGAACCAGCGTAACTAGAGTTATTTTAAATTAATGTAATTACGATGGTGCAACTTTTCTAGCCTAGACCAGGCCTAACTGCTGAGGGGCTATGTCAGTGGAGACTCCACCTAACACACCTCAGAAGGTAACAATTTTCATTCACTAACCTGATGTGGCTGCTCTCAAGAGAGTGACCTAAGTGTGGAAAGTGTCATATGCCATTACCAATCTCCTGGGTCCCCGGCAGCTGTTCCATGAGAGATTTCATAGAATATCAGGGTTGGAAGGGACCTCAGGAGGTCATCTAGTCCAACCCCCTGCTCAAAGCAGGACCAATCCCCAGACAGATTTTTACCCCAGTTCCCTAAATGGCCCCCTCAAGGATTGAACTCATAACCCCAGGTTTAGCAGGCCAATGCTCAAACCACTGAGATTTGCTTGGCTTGTGAAATCTTTTGGGTTGGGGAAGAAGGGAGGTAATATTTAATTGTTAGCAGTTCTGACATTGATTAGGCTTGATAGCTTGAATTAGGAATTAGGAAGCAGAGTGATAGGATGCGGTAGAAAGATGTTTTTAGCTGGTAGGCAGACAAGCCTCTCTGCTGGAATGTGTGGAGAGAGAGCTGGATTGCTCAGGGGTTTAATCCTCTAGGGAAGTTTATTTGTATTGCTAGACGCTTTATTCTTTTGTTTTTAGTTGGGTGAGAGGAGCCTTGAGTGCTGACTACTTTAGAGCATTATTGGCTCTGCTTCTTTGATGCAACAAAAGAGCCTTTGTTGTCTGTGGTCATTCCATCTGCTTACACCAGGTTTGGATTTGGCTCATATAAATAAGGGGAGGGGGGAATAATCTCTTCCCCTCTCTCCTGCTCAGAATAAAAGTGAATAACGTCAACAAAAAGTAGCCGTTTGTCCAACATTATTCAAATCCTGTACAGAGTACAGCAAAGGAGGTAAAATGCTATTCTTCTGAGTCTACCTCAGTGCTGCTCCAAATGAAGCTTACGGTTGGGGCTGGAAGCCTATCCTGTGTGTTAGAAGGAAGCAAGCTCAGGCAGGCAAGATCATGCTTTCACACAAGTCAGAAGAAAATGCACTACCAGAGGCCTCCCCACCCCTATAATCCTGTTGTGTCTCGGGGGGAGGAGGAGCCCAGCCAATTACAATGCCCCCTAGATCCTGCTGTCTCTGGTTAGGAGCAGGGGAGTGAGCCTGTCACAGACCCTTGAGAGAAATTTGGGGCCTGCCCCACCCCTTCCCATTTCACCTTCATTCCACCCCAGTTACAGATGTCCAGGGGGGCACCCTGAACTTGGGGCCCTGGTACAATTGTCCCCCCCCCCTTGCCCCACTTTCGTGTCAGCTGTTGCTAGCTGTCAGGGGGAAAAACATTTCATAAAATGAAAGTTTAGAAATAAATTATTGAAAAGAGTTTTAATATTTCTCAACCCATCACCCCAGGAGTGCTCTGCATCTCTATATGTAAATAGTTAGTTAACAGATCAGGTGCTAGTAGATGGTGCTCAGGAATACATAGAATTGTCACTGGGTTTTGTAAGACCAAAAACATTTTTTGTGGCCTACAAATGGCTTCTTATAGCAGCTCTTGACAGCCACTCTTAGCACGCCTAAACATATTCTACTGAAATAATAAGTATTAATAAGAATTGTATTCATGTAATTAGATTTCCAGAAAAAAAACCATTAAGAAACCCATGTCTAAAGGCTGTAGGCATATTTGATCTGCACAACCCGCCAACCTTAAGCATATTCTCACCAGCAACAACACACCGCACCATAGTAACTCTAACTCAGGAACCAATCCATGCAACAAACCTTGATGCCAACTCTGCCCACATATCTACACAGCGACACCATCACAGGACCTAACCAAATCAGCCACAACATCACCGGTTCATTCACCTGCACGTCCACCAATGTAATATATGCCGTGTGCCAGCAATGCCCCTCTGCTATGTACATCGGCCAAACTGGACAGTCCCTACGTAAAAGGATAAATGGACACAAGTCAGATATTAGGAATGGCAATATACAAAAACCTGTAGGAGAACACTTCAATCTCCCTAGACACACAATAGCAGATTTAAAGGTAACCATCCTGCAGCAAAAAAACTTCAGGACCAGACTTCAAAGAGAAACTGCTGAGCTTCAGTTCATTTGCAAATTTGACACCATCAAGATTAAACAAAGACTGTGAATGGCTAGCCAACTACAAAAGCAGTTTCTCCTCCCTTGGTGTTCACACCTCAACTGCTAGAAGAGGGCCTCATCCTCCCTGATTGAACTAACCTCGTTATCTCTAGACTGATTCTTGCCTGCATATTTATACCTGCCTCTGGAAATTTCCACTACATGCATCCGACGAAGTGGGTATTCACCCACGAAAGCTTATGCTCCAGTATGTCTGTTAGTCTATAAGGTGCCACTGAACTCTTTGTTGCTTTTTACAGATCCAGAGTAACACGGCTACCCCTCTGATACTCTTACCAGCTTGGCTCCTGAGCCTGCAGTGAGTTCTTTGCTTGAAGATCCCTGCTAACTTCAATGGGGCTCTGAGCAAGAGGGAGGGAATCTGCCTACATAGAGCTCATTGCAGGATCAGGGCCTTAAATAGCAAAACCAAACAGATATTTTTCCTGCTCCTTCCTTGCAGTGTGGTATACAAACAAAACACAATAAAATATAATAAATCCTAAAATTCAGACAGATAAAAGCAATAGAAAAAGATGAAAGGGGCTGGGGGAAGGTAATAAAAATAGGGCAAAATGGTCAAAAGCTTGGACAATTTTGAACATTTTATCCATCATGACTAATAATGATCACAGGGGAAAACCACCTTTGAAATAGAGCCTTGAAATGTCTCTTCAAAATAGGAAGTGACAGAACAATTTCTACACCCAAGGGCTCACCAAAAGCCAAAACATGGCCACCTGAGATATAACAGAGGGATCCCCTATGGCCCAGTCTAAGCAGGAGATTTATACTTTTGTAATGAAAATGTGTGTATATGCCTGGCACTTGAATTTATCCTTGCACTCACACTGCAGCAGTATAGTAAAGTAATGTTTGTGCATCTTCCCCATAACCTAGGGTACCTTCTGCAACTATACCTAGCCCAAAAGATTATCAGGCCTACATTTTCAAACGTAACTAGTGATTTGGGGTGTCTCGAATTTTGGATTCTCAAATTGAGACATGTTAAAGAGGCCTGATTTTTCAGAGGGCAAGTGATCAACGCTCAAGTTGGGCATCCAGAATCACTGGTCATTTAAAAAAAATCGGATCCCAGTTTTGGTCCTGGCGAATGTGTTGAAATGTGTGTCATCAGAGAACGGCCTTTACAGGTAAGCCATTAGGCTTGATTCTGCTTTCACATCAGGCTTATATTGTCGTAATTTAACATTAACTTCAGTGAGTTGCTCCAGATTTACATTGGTGTAACTGAGAGAAGAAGAAGCAGAAGTTAACCATATGCTCTTCTTTGTGGGCGTGATATATTAGGTCTGTCTTATGTCAGCCATAATGCGCTGCACTGAATATGATTCCTTCTGAAGTATGTTTAATTTGTGCATTTCTTTACACTGGAATAATTTATATAGATAGCAACCCTTTGGGGCAGGGCACTTATCCTCTTATGTATCTGTAAAATGGCTAGTGTATTTTTGTCACTAAATACAATAACAATAATAAGGTGGGTTGTCCCCAACAGTATCTTTCAGATCTTGCCTAGTGCTAGAAGGATGGTTTTGTGGCTAAAAAAAGACTGGGAGCCAGGAGAAATGCATTCTGTTCCCACCTCTGCCACAGACTTCTTGAGTGAACTTGGGCAGTCATTTGTCCTCTGCATCTCAGTTGCCCATTTGTTACATAAAAACCTGGGTTCTGTTCCTGATTGAGCCACAGACCTGCTGTGTGATTTGTTGGATCAAATCACTTCACCTTTCTGTATCTCTATTTCTCCTCCTCTCCTTTGTATATTTAGGCCATGTCTACACTTAAAAGCTTACAGTGGCACAGCTGTACTGATGCTGCTGTAAGATCGCTTGTGTAGCTGTGTTATGCCGATGGGAGAGAGCTCGCCCATTGACATCATAAAACCAACTCAACGAGCAGTGGTAGCTATGTTGGCAGGAGAGTGTCTCCCGCTGATATAAGAACATAAAAACGGCCATACTGGGTCAGACCAAAGGTCCATTTAGCCCAATATCCTGTCTTCCGACAGTGACCAATGCCAGGTGCTTCAGAAGGAATGAACAGAACAGGTCATCATCAAGTGATCCATCTGCTTTCACCACAGGTGCTGATTTATTTTTCCTGGTGGGTGCTCCACCCCTGCTCGCCCCAAAGCCACGCCCTCAATCTGCCCTTTCCTCTGAGGCCCCACCCTCACTCCGTCTCTTCCTGCCCCTGCTCCGCTCCCTCCCTCGAGCCCCACACACACCGATCACTGCTCTCCGCCCTCCCCCTAGCGCCTTCCACCAGCAGCGAAACAACTGATGGGTGGCCCCGCCAAACAACCATGGCTGGTGTGTGCTGAGCACACCCTATGCCTGTCGCCCAATCCCAGCTTCTGGCAAACAGAGACTAGGGACGCCATCCCACGACATAGTGCTGTGCACACGCGTGCTTATGCCAGCAAAATGTATGCCACTCAGGGGTGTGTTTTTGCACACCCCTGAGCAACAAACGTTTTGCCGGCATAAGCGCTAGTGTAGACGTGGCCTAAGACTGTAGCTCTTTGGTGCTGGGACGGTCTCTTTCCGTGCCCAACACAATGGGCCCTGATCTTAGTTGGGGCCTTGGGCACGGTAAAAAAAGAATGCTTCCTTATGTCACAGGGGTGTTGTGAGACAATTAGTGCCTGTAAAAACCCTTCCGATTCCTAGGATGGAAAGTGTTAGAGAAGTAAAAAAAAAAAAAAAAGTCCTGTGATGAAGCCAACTTCCTCTAGGACCTAGCGGAAGCCGGAGGGGTGGTGGTTTGGTCCCCTGCGCAGCTGATTGACAGACAAGCTGAGCGCTGAACCAGCACGTTAATGAGAACCAGGGAGAAGGCGCTGGAAGGGGATGAAGAGAGAATGGCTTGGGGATGCCCGTAGGGACCTCGGCATGAAGTTCAGATGAAGCTCTTCAGACAGGCGCAGCTGAAGGGGGGCCAGGACCCGGACAAAAGGCAGCGTGCGCTGAACATGAAACCTCTTTAATCCGACCTCTTTGCAGCGCTGTTCCCTGCACTGCAGCAGCTACCACAATGCCAGGGGCTAAGCCCAGGCTAAAGATCATCCCCACGAGCATCTTCCCAGCAGGACCCACGCTTGGGAAAGTTTAGGCTTTAGGGGCTTGCCAGGCTGGGGGCCCCTCCCCCAAGGTTTTTCCCTGGCCCCTCCTCAGGCAGGGCGATGGATCTGCCTGAAGGTGAGTTTTAGTCGGTGACTTTGGCTTGTTTTCTCGGTGCCCCCCGGACTTTCCCTGCCCCGCTCCCTTTGTGCGGGGAGAAAGTTCCGTGTTTCAAAGGACAAGACTTGCTGCTGCAGGAGCGTGTCTCTGCCCCCTGCAGACGAGCCCGGGGACGCTCTAGTTTCTGATCTTCTCCAACAAGTGGGCGCCTCTGCCCCACAGACTCTGGGAGACAGGATCTTCCTCGCCCCCCCTGGCGGGTTACAATGGGGGTAAGAAACAGGGATTGGGGGTGAGCATGGGGGGGGGGGGGGGCCC
>QXTE01000234.1:883002-917504 GCA_003942145.1 Platysternon megacephalum
TGGGGCTGGGGTGGAAGCACAGTAAAGGGGAAGGCTGGGTGGCCTGGGATGACATGGAGACAGTACAGCTATGGGGGGGTGTCTCTTTTCCTGGGGAGTGTCAAAGGAAACAGCATGGGGAGGGGGGGGTGTCGTATGCGGGGGAGTCGGGCTGCACTATTTGGGGAGGGGTGTGTGCTTGGCTTTAGGATCAAAATAGCCCTATGCGGGGGGCAGCAGCTGGGGGTTGGCCAGTGGGGGGGGGCACCTATCTGAGGGGGCAGCAGAGACAAAGGGGGAGTGCGAGTGTTAAGGAAGCAGCACAGACGTGGGGGGAGGGCGCAGGGGGAAGCAGCACAGACATGGGGGAGGGGGACGCTGCTGTCCTGGGGGGTGTCTGCTCGGGGAGGGGAGGCTGGCAGGAGAGAAGTGGCACTGGCGTGGTGGGGAACAGTCAGATTGGGGCTCCTCTCTTGGGGGTGGGGAAGGGTAGGAGGGGATCAGCACAGCCGGGGGGGGGGGCTGAGAGGGGGCTTCTCCTGGCGGGGGGAAGGGCAGGAGGGGATCAGCACAGCCATGGGGGGGGGGGGGTGAGGGGCTGAAAGGGGACTTCTCCTGGGGGGTGGGGGAGGGCAGAAGGAGAGCAGCACAGCCATAGGGGTGGGAGGGGATGAGCACAGAGATGGGGGGTGGGGGTTTTCTCTCTCCTGGGGGCAGGAAGCGGCCTGGGGGGCTGAGCACAGAGATGGGCATGGGGAGGGGTCTCCTCTCTGATGGTAGGAGCCATTCGGGGTTTATCATCCTGTTTGATTTTACACCGAGGTTGAGATATTTTGGGGGGTGGGGAAGGTGAGGCGATAACCCAGGGAAAGAGGGGAGAGCCCTTGCCTAGTTTCCCGTCTTCCCGTCTCCCCAGGCAGAGGGGTGGGCACCGAATAACAATAGTAGGAACTGTACCACAGGGAGCAAACCTGCCCTGGCCCCTGCTCCTGGGACGGGAGAGGAGGTGGTGTGGGCATTCTCACTGCTCTCTTTGGCATATGACCTCTTTTCTAATGTGTCTATTCAGGACTTGGCACGAAGGTGATGAATAAGCACTAAAGGCAGAGTTAGGGGTGCGAGAGAACAGTGCTTAGAAAGGACAGGTTTTGTGATGCCAGGGCAAGGGTCACTGGGCTGACATCATGTCCAGTCAGTTCAGTTTGATAATACTGCATTGGCATGACAAGCTACACATGTTTTGCAAACTGTAGAAAAGACCGACCTCTGTCAGGACTGGGCTTTATGCTGCTTTAAGGTGTTAATCCCCTGTGTTTAGTCAGACCTGGCTTTAAACCTTTCAAGGATACATTAGAATCCTCTGGGATGGTCAGGACACCAGATTATTGGCAGTACAGCCAGCAGGAGGGAGCAGTGGGAGCTACCAGTGCTCTTCACTGCAGAAAATCAAGCCCTTTCTTATAACCAGAATAAAGTGTGTGTGTCAAGGTGGCAACGTAGATTCAGCCCCGTGCCCTATAGCAGTGAGAATTGCTGCATTTCCCAGGTTTACTCATAAAGGGACAGGGATTGGTTAGTTTAATACAGGGATAGGCAACCTATGGCATGCGTGCCGAAGGCGGCACGTGAGCTGATTTTCAGTGGCACTCACACCGCCCGGGTCCTGGCCACCGGTCCGGGGGGCTCTGCATTTTAATTTCATTTTAAATGAAGCTTCTTAAACATTTTAAAAACCTTATTTACTTTACATACAACAATAGTTTAGTTATATATTATAGACTTATAGAAAGAGACCTTCTAAAAACGTTAAAATGTATTACTGGCACGCAAAACCTTAAATTAGAGTGAATAAATGAAGACTCGGCACACCACTTCTGAAAGGTTGCCGACCCCTGGTTTAATATGTCCTGGCCAGGGGAGGGGAAGAGGGTAACTATCCATGCTAAGGATCAGTTAGTGTTGTGTGTCCTGTTCTGTGACCTTGTGCATTTTTGCAGGGGACCAGGCTAGCCTGATGGTTTCTCAGGACCATAGTGATGGCTGAAGTTGGTCTCTGGGAGCCCGCTGCAGGCTCATACTACCTTCCTAGAGTGATGTGGAGCCAGTGAGTCAACCCCTGTCTGGGTCCTCTGCCTTTGCTGGGGCCTGTGCTGAGGCCAGCAGGATGGGGAGCAGTGGCTCGGCACTGAAGGTCTGTACTGATCACCGAGGAGGCATCAACTGGCTCAGTCTGAGCCCAGACGGGCAGCACCTGCTGACGGGCAGTGAAGATGGCACTGCACGTCTCTGGAGCACTGCAGATAGCCAGTGCCATGGCCACTTCCAAGGTACAGTATGTGTCCCTTTTCTCCAGGCTCTGAGTCCAAGTACAGTTTATTCTAAGGTATGGTACAAACCTGACACAACATGTTCTATCCTCTCCAGTCTCTGGAGCAGGTTGAGTGGCCAAATATCATGCTTAAGAATCAGTAAGAGTAATATTAACTAGAAGCTCTTTCATCCCAAAGCAAGTTTCAAACGTTACTGCACAGAGGAATCCCTTTGCCTCTGAAGTAGAACACAGCAATTTAACTTCTGCTTCCTTACTGCAGTCCTCAGCTTCTCACCCAAGTATAATTGTGGGGTTTGGGTTTTTTTAAATTTTCACTTTTATTCAGAACTTTTTGACCTTATAGTTGAGAAACAGGCCTCAGTGAACAATGGGATTTTCTTCAGTAGAACAAAACATCCCCATGTGTCTAATGCAAACTTTTAGGCTTTTTCTTCTGAAATTGTTTTTACCTGTTTAATGAGATTTACATCTTCCTACATAATCCCTAGACTAACCTCAAAATGATTAAAGAATGCAGAAATCCTGCAGGAAGGGATTGTGAATTGAAATCTTGAATTTCCAATGTTAAAGCCACCCTTTAGATAACTTCCTGCATACCCCTTTAGGATTATAATTATTTTTTAATTCACTCAATAACTGTTGGGTATATTCACAACCAGGCCTACTTACTGCTAGGGTTTGGGGTTCTACCCACACATAATCTCCCGTAAGTATGTTGGCTAGTTTCAATTCTACATGAAACACTTAATCATATTTAATGAAAAAAATCATATAAATTTGGTGTTGTGAAAGTCACCATATTGACAGCCCTCTGCCAACAGAACAAACACCACTGCAATCTTCCCCCACAACATAACCAAGATGCCTCAACCCTAACCCATCAGTGAAGCCTCATCTGCAATGAGTTTTTTTGTGAAATATTCACTGTTACTCTAGTACATGATGGTCAGAGCACTATTTACTCCTGGGGGAATTCTGCGCCAAAATATTTCAAAATTCTGCGCCAAAATATTTCAAAATTCTGCGCAAAATATTTCAAAATTCTGCATATCTTATTATTAAAAATAACACAATATAATCACTCCAGTTTCAATTATTTTGTTAATTTATTTCAAAATACCTGTCAGCAAGTATATTTGTAACAATATAGACAACAAAAAAGATTCAGGAAATGTTTTTGACAAATAGATTCCTTAATAGGCATATTAATACAGAACTTTGAGTAATAATTCATTTAAACTACAATAAAGAAACATATTTCTAGAGCCCTGCTTGGATACAAAAATGTGTATCTGCATCTGATCTGTGATCCGCAAAAGTTGTCTGCGGATATCCACAGATATCAGTGGATTTGCATGGCTCTACTTGCTGTGGCCAGGCTGAGGCTCTGAGGCACCCTCCCGCCCCCCGTCCCCACCGGAGCCAGGTCATGGAGAGCCACGCGGGCAACTGTGGGGAGCCATCATGGACCCTTCACCAGCCCTTGGCCGGGCAGGGAGCTGGGGGGCGGGGACATGGCTGGGGGCTGCTCTTAGTACCTCCCCTGCACCGCAGGGAGGTGGAGAGTATGCTGCGGCTCCCCACAGCTTCCCAGCTGGACTCCAGCTGGCCTGGCCGGGGGGAAGGGTGGGTGGGATCCTGGTGGGGGAAGAAGAGGGGAAGAGGGAGGGTTCGCCCCTGTGAAGAGTGGATGGCTAAGGCCCCTCCTGGCCCCCTGTTCCGGCGCCACTGGTCACTGCTGCATGGTGACCTGTGGAGCTGCTCGGGCCCCCAACCCAGGGCAGGTGGAGGTCCATGACTCCACGCTGGGTTTGGGGTGTGGGAGGGGGCTCAGGGCTGGGGCAGAGGGTTGGGTTGTGGGGCCAGGAATGAGGGGTTCAGGGTGTGGGAGGGGGCTCTGGGCTGGGGGTGCAGGCTGTGGGGTTTGGCCGGGATGAGGGGTTTGGGGTGCAGGAGGGGGCTTTGGGTTCGGGGGGGCTCAGGGATGGGGTAGGGGTGTGGGGTTGGGGCGCAGGCTTACCTCTGGTGGCTCCCAGTCAGCGGCACAGCCGGGGTGCAGAGGCAGGCTTCCCACCTGTTCTGGCACCGCGGACCGCGCTGTGCCCCAGAAGCAGCCAGCAGCAGGTCTGGCTCCTAGGCGGAGGCGCGCAAACGGCTTCACGTGGCTCTCGCCCGCAGGCACCACCACCCCCAGCTCCCATAGGCCAAGAACCACTAGGTTATACTGGCTGGGCGCCAGGGTCCCTGGGTGCTGAGGAAAGCGACCCAGTGCCTTGCATTCTGAGACACAGTACTGGGTCGTGACCCGAAGTTTGAAAACCACTGGTCTAGATCTGCTCAGAGAAGAATTATGTAGCATGGTGATAAAGATGCTGGTGGATGTCTACACTAACACTCCCAAATTTGCTAACACTGGTGGAAGGTTTTCACAAAACCTCAGCATAGGTACAAGGGTTCATAGTGTAGATCAGATGGCCTGATTCTTGACCAGTGTGTTGAGTCTGCTTATAAGGGGGCCAAATTTTGCTTTTTTTTTTTTGGGGGGGGGGGGGGGGGGGGGGGTGTGCACATTACAGTCCCTGGGTAATTGGACTGAGGCCATCAAGCTCGCTTTTCATTGGCTGTTGATAACAACTTTTGGTCACGTGACCTAGGTTGGAATTGCACCAGCAGCTAGAAGAGTGCTATATCACATTACTAATCTCCAGAGCCATCTTTTATTTACTTAAAATGCATCTCAGTTTACCTTTACTAGTGATACCATCTGGAAGTTCTCTTACTTTCTGGAAGTCAGCCACGTATTCATTTTATTGCAAAGAATTTATGCTCTAGTTGACAAGATGTGTAATATGCTGTCAGATTAACAATAAACAAATTCTTGTGCACGGCATGGTCTACAGTTAGTCTGACAGTATATTGCGTGTGTCCCTCTTCTAGATAAGTATTTGACTAAGAGCCTAGATTAGCTACAGCAGTTGTTGGATTCCAGAAAGTAGGATGTCCAGGTGCTACTGCTGGTAATGTGAATCAGTTTTGCTATATTTTTGAAAGACTTGAGAGGATTGCAATAAGACTGAGCAAAAATGGATTAAAAATTAAAGAATGACAAATGTAGCAGGACAAGTCAGAGTGGAACCCTTCATTAGTCAAAGAATTCTACATCATTCAAGCACCTCAGGACTCTGGACTGCAGTAACATCTAATTGACCATCTTTAGTCACTTGTTTTAAATCACATGTTTTTAATGCTGACAGTTAACTATGTCTGCTTGCCTCATTTTACCATCTGCTCTCCTCCTGATCCTTACCTCTACCCTTTCCCATTTCCTTCTTCTGCATAACTCTCCCTACTCTACCACTCCTTTTCCTATATCTTTGTTCCTTCCTCTTTCCCTCCAACCTCGTCTGCTTGTCATGTTCTACCTCTTTCCCCCCCACCCCCCGAACCTCAAACAAACCCCAAAGCTACCTGGAATAATAATAATCATCACTTGTATTATAACAGCGCCTAGAGGCCCCTGCTGAGATTGGGGTTCCATTGTGCTAGGCACTGTACAGCACATAGTAAGAGATGTGGGGGAGGGATAGCTCAGTGGTTTGAGCATTGGCCTGCTAAACCCAGGGTTGTGAGTTCAATCCTTGAGGTGGCCATTTGGGAACTGGGGTAAAAATCTGTCTGGGGGTTGGTCCTGCTTTGAGCAGGGGGTTGGACTAGATGACCTCCTGAGGTCCCTTCCAACCCTGATATTCTATGAAACTCTATGTTACCCCAAGAGTAAGCAATCTGAACAGATAAAATGAAGTGGGAGAAAGTATTATACCCCTGTTTTACAGATGGGGAACCAAAGGCCAGAGAGATGTTGTGACAAGGCCAAATTGGAAGGCTATGGCAGAGCTGGTGGGAATTGAATCTTGAACTCATGAGTCCCAGTAAAATACACTTAATGGTACAATCAAATAACTCAACCTAAATGTTGTAACCCTTGTCCTCCTTGCCTCTATTCCCACACTTTTGTTTGAGTGTAAACTCTTTAGCACAGGGACCATGTCTATTTTTAATCTGACTATAAAGCCTAGTATGCTCTGATCACTGTATAAGTAGTAATGACAATGCCTTTATTCTTTTTCTCTACTTTATTTGCTTAAAGAGATACTATTGCCATTAAAAGCATATTTAATATTTCTACTTATTAGATATAATGGGGGGGGGGATACAGCTGATTTACTTTTCATCACTCATGTTCTTTTAGTTGCTTGCATTTCACTCATATTGGACTATTAAATTAGATTGGTAACTAAACTTTCCAATTAGTCTTTTGTATTTCAGGATTTCCTGCACTAGCCCAGTGCTGCTGTTTGTCTAAAAAAACAGAGGGTAATGTTGAAATACACTTTTTTCACCAAATTAAAAAAGAGCAGAGAAAAGACACGTATTTATTTAGTGAACCAAATTCCTTACTCCTTTGAACTCAATTGATTTCAGTTGAGTTACACCAAGGATGAATTTGGCTCATTGTTTCCGTAATACCCTTTAAAACAACAAGAAGCTCAGTGATGGGCCTTAAGCTGGTTGACAGTAATCCTTGAAATGGTCCACCATACCTCTGTTCAGTGGTCCTGGAACAATTTTTATAGTGGGGGAATGCGGAATCCATGTATTTGGGTTGTTACTACTTCAAGCCCGGGGGTGCGGCAGCACTCCCAGCACCCCTAATTCCAGCACCTACGCCTCTGTTTCATTTATTCCTTATACCAGTGAAGCAGTAAAACAAAGATGGAGTTCATGCTTTTAAAATTAAAAGTGCCGTGTTTTCCACGAGCTCCTGCTTGTGATGAACTTGGTTGTGGATTTTAAAACTGCAGCCTCAAAAGTACACCTCTACCCCGATATAACGCGACCCGATATAACACGAATTCGGATATAATGCGGTAAAGCAGTGCTCTGGGGGGGCAGGGCTGCGCACTCCGGCAGATCAAAGCAAGTTCGATATAACGCGGTTTCACCTATAACACGGTAAGATTTTTTGGCTCCCGACGACAGCGTTATATCGAGGTAGAGGTGTATTAAGGTCTGGGGTTTTGGATCAGGCCAATTTCAAACTAGTTTTTTTTTTTTTTTTTTTAAATTAAACTAAAGAGAGCATGTCACAGCTTGTCAGATCTATTCTGTTTGCAACATACTGAATATTTTTTATCTCCCTCATTGTTCCTAGGACATGAAAGCTACATCACCTTTTGCCACTTAGAAAATGAGGTTGCATTCACATGTAGTGCAGATCACACAATTAGAAAGTGGGACGTGATGACAGGCCAGTGTCTGGCCATTTACCGAGGGCACACATCAATTGTCAACAGGTTGGTAATACAGATTCTTCATTTAAGAGGATCATTCCCTTGTGCTTCTGTAACTTGACACCAGATACATTGTCTGCAGTGCTGTTGTAGCCCTGTGGGTCCCAGGATGGTAGAGAGACAAGGCAGGTGAGGTAATATCTTTTGTGGGACCTGAGGACGAGCTCTGTGTAGCTCGAAAGCTTGTCTCTCTCTCCAACTGATGTTGGTCCAACAAAAGATATTACCTCACCCACCTTGTCTCTCTACCAATAAATTGTTTTTTTTACCAGTAATCTCCATTACGCAACTAAATGGGTTGTGTAAATCTTTGACTCTCTGCTACTCATGTTCTTTGCTGTAATGATGAGTTATCCTAGCAACAGTGCTGACACATCTATAGACTGGAGATGGGAGAACAACAAAAGGCTCACAGTATGGTGAATCTGTCACTGGGAATGGAATTCTAGAAGAAATTGCTCAGTTGAAAGCAGATGCCTGTGATAAATAGATTTTAAAAGCAGCATGTCAGCCATTCTTGTTAGCAAAAAGGACATGGTCCTGTCTGAATGATTTATTCCTTATTGTTAAAACTAAGTTTAAAACTACACTGTGACTTCTTACTGAACTTGCATATTCCCTAGCTTGTTATCGTAGGGTTTCTCCTGATTGCTGGAAAATATTTACATATTTAGGAATAGAGCAATTGAATCATTTGTTTTGAAAGGAAAAAACAAATACACACATGTAACAGAATCTGTAAACAGATAGGAGGAGAGAGCTCAAATACTGGATCAGCCAGTTCTCATGACATCTTCAATTAAAGGAACACCAAAACATTGCCCATTTTAGATGGCTGCCTTCGCAGCCTGCAAGGTGCCAAAGGGCCATGTTTAACTTACGGAAAAGAAGGTGGTTAGAAGTATCCTCCCCACCCTGCCCTGTCTCTAATTTGGACATTTGGCTTCTTGATCTAAGCGGACCAGCTGCTTTTTCTCATTAAGGTGAAGGTGCTATGAACTGCTGTGTAGAACTTTATGGGCTGCATGCTGCTCTTTGATCAGATCTTCTGTAGTCCAGTGAATGGAGTGCTGGACTGGGTGTCTGATCCTACGTCTGTCACTGACTCCCTTTGAGAGTTTAAGGAAGTCACTTAACCTCTCTCTGATTCAGTTTCTCTGGCTATGTCTACACTACAGCTTTTGTCAGCATAATTTATGTTGCTCAGGGGTGTGAATAAACCACCCCCCTAGTGACATAAATTACACCAACATCGACAGCACTATGTCGATGGCAGAGCTTCTCCTGCCAGTATAGGTAGTAGCCGCTCGCCGGGGCTGAAGTAGTTAAGCCGCTGAGAGAGCTCTCCCCCGTCTGCTTAGAGCAGCTACATTAGGGAGCTTACAGCAGCGCAGCTGTAGTGCACGGTTCTCTAGTGTAGCTGTAGCCTCTATCTGTAAAATTGGAATAATGATGATTATCCTCTTTTTGTGAGATCCTTGGCTAGGTATTTATTTAAATGTCGTTTTTAACCTGCCTGTTTGTCAGACAGTTGCGTGATAATTGGTTTTAGGAACCATCATTTGTGGTTCAAGTTCTTGGAAACTAAATGTCTGATTAGTTTAATTGCTGTTATTGTTGGCTATTTTTTTAGGCTAGCATTTGGACAACTAAATAGCCATAATGAAAAATGAGCTGCTAAATAATAAGTTTAAAAAAGCAACTGATAACTAATGAATAACACATGGTAGTGCTGCTGGTCAAGGTTATTTTTTAGAGGGTGCCCAAAATTAGTCTATTTTAGGTGCCTAAATAAGTTACATGACTTCAAAATGCTGAAGCAGGTTTTGTTTTGGCTTGTTTTGGTTTTTGGGGGGACGGAGGAGAGGGAGAGGAAGGATAGCATGTGATTATGTAATGCATATGCAGCAGGACCAAATTAAGGTTGCACAAGCAACCTTAATTCTGGCATTTCCTAACTTCTGAGTGCTTATATTTGCAACTTTAACATTCTTTTTATGTAGTTTTTTACATGTAATTCATATAGTTAATGAAAACATCAGCAATTAAATGAGGATAAAAAATTGTAAAAGGATTAAACTCTCATTCTTCAGGGTATAAATAATCCCTAACTAGCTGGGATTAGGAAGAAACTTCTTTTATGGGCAAGTTATTCCATATGTAATTGTCCACTATGGGATTTTTTGTATCTTCCTCTGAAACATCTGGTGTTAGCCACTGTTGAAGATAGGATAGCAGATTAGATGGACCTCTGATCTGGTTTGGCAAGTCTTATGATCCTGGGACACTGACAATGAAAGATTATCAGAAATCTAGATACTTCCTGCAGGTTCAATGGGGAATTGGAGTTGCTTGCTAGCAACATGGTGTGCTAAACTGGAAGGGAAATGTTAAGAAGAAGAGAAACAAATACCAAAGGCCAAAACCTTGATGAACCCTGAATGGAGTAGTCTTCTGCCTTGCAATGTGCCTGTTTTCATTTGTAACTGGGTAAGGCTCTGAAGGACTGTGCCATGTCCTTGCGTGTGGCAATGAGGTGCTCACACTGATATATTTAATATATCTGATGGTTGAACAATTATTTGAGGGACAGTTGCTTCTAGCGTTTCATTGCACTCTTGGTACAGTACCCTTTATGCAGTCACTGGGGTTGAGGGGGTCAGAAGTTAAAGCACAAAGCAACAATGTGTATACTAGTTGTTTGTTTTTAACAGGATCCTGGTTGCCAAAGACTATCTATTTAGCGGCTCCTATGACAGGACAGCTCGGTGCTGGAGTGTGGACAAGGAGAAGCAAATCCAGGAATTCCGGGGCCATCGGAACTGTGTTCTGACTTTGGCTCACTACTCCTCCAGGGATGTTCTTGATGAGTCGGAGGAGCAGGAGAAACTGAGCAGAGACTTCCTGGTGACCGGAAGCACAGACTGCACTGTTAAGGTCTGGTGGGTGTCGAGTGGGCGTTGCTACCAGACTCTGCTAGGGCACACTGGGGCTGTTTTATGCCTTATACTTGATGCTCCAAACAGGGAGTTATTTTCTGGCAGCACAGATTATACCATCCGAACATGGAATATTGTGACCGGCGAGCAGTTAAAAGTGTTCAAAGAGCATCAAGGATCGGTTATCTGTCTAGAGGTAAGAACCAGTATGTTTCATACTGCCTCCTGGAGGTGGTTATCCACATCATACCATTCTTGGCCAACAGCTGAATAGGCCAAGGGGACTGAGCCACCTTCTTATACTCAGAAGAGGTTTCTCTGAGACAGTGTACAGAAATGACATGCAGGAAACCTGCCCAGTTCTTGCCTCGTCCGTGGCTAAAAAGCTTCAGTACTGACAAGCTATAAAACAAAATGTTCCAGTAAGCACGACTAAGAAGCACAAGCTTTAGTCTCAGACCACAAAGTAGCCAGAAACTGGTGTTTGGGATAAAAAGCCAGGTAGAAGCGAGGCAGGTATTCCAACTGGAACAGCTGCAGAGAAGGGCTAGTCGGATGATCAAGGGAATGGGGAACCTATCTTATGAGAGGAGACTAAAAGAGCTCGGCTTGTTTAGCTCTACAAAATGAAGGCCGAGAGGGGATATGATTGCTTTCGAAATACCCCAGAGGGATAAATACCAGGGAGGATGAAGAGCTATTTAAGCTAAAGGACAAAGTTAGCACAAGAACAAATGGGCATAAACTGGCCATGAATAAATTTAGGCTAGAAATTAGAAGAAGGTTTCTAAATATCAGAGGAGTGAGGTTCTGGAACAGCCTTCAATAGGAGTAACGGTGGCAATCAACCTAAGGGGTTTTACAATAGAGCTTGATAAATTTATGAATGGGATTATATGACAGGGTTGTCTCCAGTAGCAGGCAACTGGATTTGATGACCCAGGAGGTCCCGTCCAATCATATGTTTCTATGAAAGATAACAAGGAGCTTTTTATCAAATCTATTTTTAACTCTTAATGTAATATTTTTGTTTAGCAAATGGGGTGAGAGCATAATTTTAACTTGGGGAGATGGGTCTGTCCCTGGCCAGGCTTTAAAACAGGGGTAGGCAACCTATGGCACGTGTGCCGAAGGCGGCACGCGAGCTGATTTTCAGTGGCACTCACGCTGCCCAGGTCCTGGCCACCGGTCCGGGGGGCTCTGCATTTTAATTTAATTTTAAATGAAGCTTCTTAAACATTTTAAAAACCTTATTTACTTTACATACAACAATAGTTTAGTTATATATTATAGACTTATAGAAAGAGACCTTCTAAAAATGTTAAAATGTATGACTGGCACGCAAAACCTTAAATTAGAGTGAATAAATGAAGACTCGGCACACCACTTCTGAAAGGTTGCCGACCCCTGCTTTAAAATATAAATAGTAATGGAAATAATGGCATTTTGTAACCTTGAAACAACTCCTCTTCCACAGAAGCTGTTCTGTCTTTCCTAAGGCTTTCCAGTAGCTTCTGTATGACTAACGGCAAGGCAGGTCTAATTTTCCTGGATCTGTTACCTAGATCCTCTGAGCTTGGAATTCATATGAGTTAGAATCATAGAAAATTAGGGTTGGAAGAGACCTCAGGAGGTCATCTAGTCCAACCCCCTGCTCAAAGCGGGACCCACCCCAATTAAATCATCCCAGCCAGGGCTTTGTCAAGCAGGGCCTTAAAAACCTCTAAGGATGGAGATTCCACCACCTCCCTAGGTAACCCATTCCAGTGCTTCACCACTCCTAGTGAAATAGTTTTTCGTAATATCCAACCTAGACCACCCCCACTGCTACTTGAGACCATTGCTTCTTGTTCTGTCATCTGCCACCACTGAGAACAGCTTAGCTCCATCCTCTTTGGAACCCCCCTTCAGGTAGTTGAAGGCTGCTATCAAATCCCCCCTCACAGCCGTCCCATTGATAGGATGGACCAGGGCAACCGCCCCAGGCCCCATGCTTTGGGGGGCCCCGTGCTTCAGGGGGATGCAGGGTCCAGGGTGGCCTGGGGGGGTTAGCGGAGGGCCTGGCGCTGGCAGCAGCATGCGACCTGGCCCCAGCCCCACCTCTTCCCGCCCGTGCTCCGCCCCACCCCCATTCCATCCCTTCCACCAAGCCCCTGCCCCAGCCTCTTCCCGGCTTCCGCCCCCTCCCCGAACGACTCTGGACCCTACCCTCCAGCGTATCTACCTCTCCCCCCAGCTTAGTGTCATCCACGAATTTGATGAGGGTGCAATCCATCCCATCATCCAGATCATTAATGAATATATTGAACAAAACCGGCCTCAGGATTGACCCCCTGGGGCACTCCACTTGATACCAGCTGCCAACTAGACATCGAGCCTTTGATCACTACCTGTTGAGCCTGACAATCTAGCTAGCTTTCTATCCACTTTGTAGTCCATTCATCCAATCCATACTTCTTTAACTTGCTGGCAAGAATACTGTGGGAGACCGTATCAAAAGATTTGCTAAAGCCAAGGTATATCATGTCCGCCGCTTTCCCCATAATCCACAGAGCCAGTTATCTCATCATAGAAGGCAATCAGGTTGGTCAGGCATGATTTGCCCTTGGTGAATCCATGCTGACAGTTCCTGATCACCTTCCTCTCCTCCAAGTGCTTCAAAATGGATTCCTTGAGGACCTGCTCCATGATCTTTCCAGAGACTGAGGTGAGGCTGACCAGTCTGTAGTTCCCCGGATTCTCCTTCTTTCCTTTTTTAAAGATGGGCACTATATTTGCCTTTTTTTCCGATTGTCCAAGACCTCCCCTGATTGCCATGAGGTTTCAAAGATAATGGCCAATGGCTCTGCAATCACTTAAGCCAACTCCCTCTGCACCCGCGGATGCATTCGATCCGGACCCATGGACTTGTTCATGTCCAGCTTTTCTAAATAGTTCTTTCACCATTGTGGGCTGCTCACCTCCTCCCCATACTATGCTGCCCAGTGCAGCAGTGTGGGAGCTGACCTTATCTGTGAAGACCGAGGCAAAAAAAGCATTGAGTACTTCAGCTTTCTCCACATCATCTGTCACTAGGTTGCCTCCCCCATTCAGTAAGGGTCCCAAACTTTCCCTGACCACCTTCTTGTTGCTAACATACCTGTAGAAACCCTTTTTGTTACCCTTCACATCCCTTGCTAGCTACAACTCCAGTTGTGCTTTGGCCTTCCTGATTACACCCCTGCATGCTTGAGCAATATTTTTATACTCCTCCCTAGTCATCTGTCCAAGTTTCCACTTCTTGTAAGCTTCCTTTTTGTGTTTAAGCTCACCAAAGATTTCTCTGTTAAGCCAAGCTGATCGCCTGCCATATTTTCTATTTTTTCTGCACGTCGGGATGGTTTGTTTCTGCACCCTCAATAAGGCTTCATTAAAATACAGCCAGCTCTCCTGGACTCCTTTCCCCCTCATATTAGCCTTCCAGGGGATCCTGCCTATCAGTTCTCTGAGGGAGTCAAAGTCTGCTTTTCTGAAGTCCAGGGTCCATATTCTGCTGCTCTCCTTTCTTCCTTTTGTCAGGATCCTGAACTCAACCATCTCATGGTTGTAGTAAGTGAAGGCCCTAATAAAGGCCCAGTATGAGGCCTGAAGCCTGAACTAAAGTAATGGTCAAGACTTTGCTAACATAAAGCAAAGTTAAGCTGTGAGCTAGAGGTAGGCCCTGCTCACAGAAGCTGGCAAGGAAAGGGCTGATGCTGCAAAAAGAGACATACCTAAAAGGTACTGGACACCAGATAGTAGAACATTCGCATACTTGTACACTCCACACAGATAAGAAGGAACAGGCCGACCCATTCCAATGACGGGGGCAAAAGGGTAAAATGATGGATAGAGTTGTTTTGATCGAACCAACATGTACAAGGTGAGAGCTGGCACCTTGCTACGTAGTGGGGTTGTACCTTGCTACGTAGAGGGGTTGCACCTCAATACGTCAGGAGTGATGTGTAACTTGTTTGTACCTGTGTATAAGAATGTATCCCTGGGGTGGTGTCTTTGTCCGGCCGAGGGGGAGTGGAAAGTCCCGCCACTGAGCCGGGTCCTTGCCAAGAGGCACTTTCTCGTAGTATGCCCTGAGTTAGGCTAAGAAACCTACAGGGAACTGCAATTGTGTCCAAGGTCGCAATAAACCTAGTCGACGTGACTTTGCATCTTACTAGACTCTGTGGTTATTGGGGGTTCTCTCGGGGTCTGCTGTGCCAGCGATCTGCAGAGCTGGGGCAGCACACAGAGGGAACACGCACGCAGCCGAGTGATATCAAGATAGGAGAAAGCAGAGCACCCCACCAGTAGCATCTGACAACAATGGTCACTGCTGCCCAGGTTGCCACCTACTTCTACTTCCCCTACCAATTCTTCCCTGTTTGTGAGCATCAGGTCAAGAGGAGCATAGCCCCTAGTTGGTTCCTCCAGCACTTGCACCAGGAAGTTGTCCCCAGCACTCTCCAAAAACTTCTGACTTGTCTGTGAACTGCTATATTGCTCTCCCAGCAGATGTCAGGGTGATTGAAGTCCCCATGAGAACCAGGGCCTGTGATCTGGAAACTTCTGTTAATTGCTCAAAGAAAGCCTCATCCACCTCATCCTCCTGGTCTGGTGGTCTATAGCAGACGCCCACCACAATATCACCCTTGTTGCTCTCGCCTCTAAACTTAACCCAAACACTCTCAACAGGCTTTTCTCCAGTTTCATCCTGGAGCTCTGAGCAATCATATCGCTCTCTTACATACACTGCAACTCCTCCACCTTTCCTCCCATACCTGTCCTTCCTGAACAGTTTATACCCATCCATGACAGTGCTCCAGTTATGTGAGTTACTCCACCAAGTCTGTTATTCCAATCACATCACAGCTCCTTGACTGCCAGGACTTCCAATTCTTCCTGCTTGTTTCCCAGACTTCTTGCGTTCGTGTACAGGTACCTAAAATAACTAGCTAATTGCCCTACTTTCTCAGTATGAATCAGGAGGCCTCCCCTGTTGCACCCTCCTTCTTGTGTTTCTTCCTGGTATCCCACTTCCCCACTTACCTCAGGGCTTAGGTTACCACACCCCGTCGAACCTAGTTTAAAACCCCTCCTCACTAGGTTAGCAAGCCTGCCTGCGAAGATGCCCTTCCCTCTCTTCGTTAGGTGGATCCCATCTCTTCCTAGCAATCCTTCTTCCTGGAACATCCCATGGTCGAAGAATCCAAAGCCCTCTCTCCGACACCACCTGCTTAACCATGCATTTACCTCCACAATTCAATGGTCCCTACCTGAGCCTTTTCCTTCAACAGGGAGGATGGATGAGAACAGGACTTGCGCCTCAAACTCCTTTATCCTTCTTCCCAGAGCCACATAGTCGGCAGTGACCTGCTCAAGGTCATTCTTGGCAGTATCATTGATGCCCACGTGGAGAAGTAGAAAGGGGGAGCGGTCCGAGGGCTTGATCAGACTGATAGAAGAAAACCAGGAAATGGTAAAGGAGAAAAGAGAAGACATGGTGTAGTTTTTAGTTTAGCAAAATCCTATTTCATTTGTACCTCTTGCTGTCTATATTTCACTGTGTTTCTATGGCAAATACCCCTCCTCCCCTCACCGCAAAATGGCAGAGCTGGGGGACATCGGGCGTGAGGAGACTTGGATAAAATTGCTCCTCTCTTCTGAGTGTGTAGTTGAGATAACAGGTCATTTTTAAGAGGATATTTTTAGAAATTCCATGCTCTAGTGGCCATGACTTCAGGGATTTCAAGCCCAAATGGTCTTAAATAGATGTATTGTGTTAGCTTCCGGGGAAAACACATGCAGTCAACGCTCTCCTTGTTTACTGGTGTGTAAAATGACTGCTGCTCCTTTGCAGGGGAAAAATATATTAGTAGCTGTTTAATAAGTGTTGCCATTGTTTCGTAAAGAAAATAGTTGCTGCTAGCTTCTACAGGCCAAGAAGCCTATTGTAACATGGGAATTTTAGCTTCCCTCTCTCTCAGAGGGAAAACTTAAAGCTGAATTATGCAGCCACCAAATAACACCTGTTTTGTTTGGATAAATTTTTGGGGGTAAAGGTTGTTTCTCTGCTCCCTCTGTGCTGCTATTATAGTAGCATGTTTTGAGGATGCTCTAGTAGTCAATTACTGCTCTTAAAGGTATAATCAGAAGGCAAAAATAAGTGGGGAAAATAAACAAAATGATTCTAAAATGTAACATATGCTTAATTCCTGCTTCAGACCCCATAAGAAGTAGGGTAAATTTCTGGCTGTGTTTCTTTCAATGGGATTTAGGCCATTGACTTCAGTGGAGCCAGGTTTTCACCCTACAGCTCTTCAAGAAACCTACTTTTCCTGAGTCTTGTTCTCAAAAGTAACTAAACTGCTTTTGCTAAAACTTTGCAAAAATCTGTGGCCTGAGGCAGAAACCAAGCCTGGAAAATATCAGTCCAGATGGTTAAAGTTCGGCAAGTTTGTAAGCAAATGAAAATGGACTGTAATGAAAAGTGTTAGGTAGTTTTAACTATAGGCAGCACTACATGCATTGGCCCTGCCTTAGAATACCAGATATCAGTGGACAAGTTCATTTCTGATAGGTCCATTAATGGCTATTAGCCAAGATGGTCAGGGATTCAACCCCATGCTTGAGGTGACCCTAAACTTCCGGTTGACAGAAGCCAGAACTGAAAGATGGGTGGATCAGTCCAAAATTGCCCTGTTGTGTACACTCCCCCTGAAGCTTTGGTGCTAGCTATGGGATTCTGAGCTAGATAGACCATTGGGTCTGACCAGTATGGCATCTCCTATGTTCTTATGAGGAACATAGGTTAGTAGAACGAAGTTATCCAGTTTGGGATTTAGCTTAGAAGCCAGAGGAAACATTCCTACTGTGGTGAAAAGTGCAACATGACCACAAACAGGCAGGAACTTAGCTTTGGGTCTCTTCCAAAATATGGTACCTTTAGTAGGACAAGTCCCCCTAAAGATGTATTGAATTTTAGTACAGTACTCAGGGGATGGAGGAGTGCCACCTACTAAATTGTCACTTGCACTCCATTTCCTGACTCAGTGTGATCACAAGAGGAGGAACGACTTGTCCCGTTGTTCCAGTTGTTAACTGGATTTGAAATGTTCTTAAATCTTGTAATTTGCCTTAGTATTTATTTTATAACTAGTCAGGTGATGCACATATAAATCAGTGTAATGTACTTTTGTACAGTACCTGAGGGGTACTAGAGAAGCGTAGTTTCAGCACCAATCCAAGAGATCAAGCTGCAGTGGAGGAGTTGGACTGTTTGTTTGTTTTCTGAGATTCCAGCCAGCATAACAATTATGGTCTGATTGTCAGAAAACAACCTCTTGTCTGCAGATTTTTTTTTGCTCATTAAAATGAATGTGGTTGGAATAGGATCTTGAAAGGCCAGCTCAGCTGAAAGCTCGCATAGTTGGACCTCAGGAACTGGTCCCATTAGTGATTCTGTATTTAGCAAGCTCAGTTTAAATTAGTCTCCTGCTGAAAAGTTGTGGGAATGCAGCCCAGTGATGTGGTGAGTAAGCAGATAATTGGGAATTTGGTAAGCGAAGAGACACAGGAGTGGCTGGGAATGTGCATGGATGCACTGACACCAGTAATGTTTGTCCAGATCTGATCGGAGGGCTGAGAAGTGAACTTGTGCTCCTCTGGCAGAGATGTACCTGTGAGAGGAAAGCACATATCTATGAGCCTTGGCATAAGTACCAGCCAGGCAGTTGTATTGCAGATATTTTTGGCCGTCATACAAAGAGAAGGGAAATCTTGAACTGCTGTGCATATTCAGATCCACCAAACTGCTGAGCATTAAACTATTACTGGCCATTTCAGTCTTGAGAGCTGCCTGGATGAGAACATTGTTATTCATGTAGTGTTTGTATTAAAGTAGTATTTTAGAGGCCCAAACCAAGAGCAGAGCCACCCGGAAGATGACCTCACCATAGCTAAAGCTGTAACAATTTTACCATTATGATCTGTTTTGCTCCTGCCCTAATTTTGCTAGTGCTAAACTGGTCTGCCTGAAATTTCTCATGCAATAGTATATCTCAAATGGTGTGGCTTGTATGCTCAAATTTGTTTTATTCTTCTGTCCTAGGTGAGAGCTAGTGTTTCAGCTAGCACAGAGTGCAGAGGTGAAGTCTCTCTCAGCAATGGGGCGAGTGAACAGGTCGGAGTTCTGGGCAGCTGTGCAGTGAAAGCCACTCCATATAATTCATTTGTAAATATGGCTTTAAAACCAGGCAGCTGGTTGCCATCTCCTTTTTTTAGCTAATTAGTTTTCAACTGTTTAGACCCCTTTGAGTTAGGCACTTCAGTGTTCACTTTTCTCATTGATATTGGAGCTGCAAATCTCAGCCTGTGCTCTCTAATCTATTCGACGTCTCCGTGGTTTGCCATGCTTTTCCCCGACAGGAGCTCTCTTGGGAAATTGGCCAAAGTGAACAAAGCTTCTCCAAAGTCAGCCAAGGAAAGTACAGCTCTGAGGATATCACTGCTTCTCCAGGCAGTGGCAGATTAGAATTTGTAATTGTATCTTCTGATCACTTATAAATCAGGAGTTGACAGACCTGGGTATATTTAAAAAAGCTGTTGTGTAAAGTTTCTTGTTTTTTCCCCTCCCCCACCTAAATCACAGAAAATTAATTTGCACTCTTGTCAGCATACGGCTTCTGTATCTTCGTAATGAAACAAATATAAATTAAAAATTAGAATATTTGACATTTTGTAGTGAAGACCTAATTTAGGATTTTGCATACTTGATAGTCTATATCATACAATGCATATCTCAAGCCTGAGACTGCAGTCATTTTTCCATTTCATTAGCCAAACAAATTTTTTAGGAGATTGCCTAAAGTATTTTATTCCATATTTTATACCCTGTAAACAAATATTACTCTGGAAAACAAATGGGTGAGGCCTTACTAAACTAGAAAGTTCACTAGCGTGACCAGACAGCAAGTGTGAAAAATCAGGACGGGGTTGGAGGTAATAGGTGCCTATATAAGAAAAAGCCCCAAATATCGAGACTATCCCTATAAACTAGGGACATCTGGTCACCCTAAAGTTCACTCTCTTTGGTCTGTATGGTTTGTTTTTGTATGAAAATAGATTTTGCTTTAATAAAGGAACAGGGTTGGATAAGTCAAGAATTGGTAATGATATATGGAATCTTTCACATCTAGGAAGAATGGTCTAGTGGTTAGGGTGCTAGCCTGAGACTTGAGACCCACGTTCAAGTCCCTGCTTCACCATAAACTTCCTGTATGATCTTGGGCAGATCATTTCATTTTTCTTCCCTAATTCCCCATCTATAAAATGGGGATATTATTAATTCCTTGCCTCACAGGACTGTTGAGAGACACTCAGATAGTAAAGGGATGGGCGCCACACAAGTACTAGAGGTAGATCTAGGTTGTGATGGGATGTATCCCCAGGGTGAAGCCTGGAAGCTGTTGGAACTGCTGTGCTCCCCTAACTATTCAGCTGGGTTGGCCTCTCCCCCTGCTCTGCTGGCGAGACACAGCCAGTCCCTGTGGGCCCTGTTATCACTCAACACGACAGCAGGTAGCAACACACACCCCACTAAGTTACTTTACCTAAGCCACTCATTTACCTAAGCCACTCATGGACCAACAATGGAGGCACCAGCCAATTTCCCAGCTCCCCAGCATTGCACTCCTAGTGGAGCATAAACACAGAATTAGACCATCTTGCACTGCACAGGTATCTGTACAGTGCAAACTCATTAATTAGTCTGTTCCCCCCTCGCTGTGGGGAAGATATGCCCCAGCCTTTGTTAACAGAGCTAAGATTCCCAAACACTTCACTCAAAAACACCCTAGTTAAGATAAAACATAAAACAGGTTTATTAACTCTAGAAAGATAGATTGTAAATGATTATAAGTGATAGCAAACAGATCAAAGCAGGTTACCTAGGAAATCAAACAATCGCACTCTAAGTCTCATACAAACTGGATAGGATTTGAATCAGCAATATCTCACCCTGACTGATGGTACAAGCAGGCTTACAGAGTCTTGATGTGCAGGCTGCGTCTGCTTTTCAGCCTGGGTTCCCCTCCCCCTTTCAAAGTCCTTTGTCTTCCATAGGTTCTTTCAGGTGTTGAGTTGTGGGGGAGTGAAGACAAATCAAGATGTCGCTCCCTGTCTTTTATAGTTTCTTCCAGTTTGCTGGAAAGTCTATAAATGTGGAAAGGTGGGGGGGAGGAAGGAAGGGGTCCACCTCCATTGGCCAAACATTCTCCATTGTCTCGGTGCTCCCTGGGAGGAGGCTTCCTTATACAGAGTTCCTGTGTTAGTGGATTCTTCCCTTGATGGGTGCTGATGACAGAAATTAACACTGTCTGGCTACTCCATTGTTGTACCTGAAAGGCTGGTTTTGGGTATTTCCAGCTTCACATCATACTTTAGTAACTCACACATAGCAAGATTTCATAACTTCACATACGATGGTAGCACATACAATCCAACAAGATATTAATGTTTAGCAGATCAAGACTTTTAGAATGATACCTCACAAGGCGTACTTTGTACAAAACATCTCATAATTACATCACCATGGTAAATATGGGGTGCTTTGGGGTGCAGAGTGCCATATAGGTTATAGCTTTCACAAACTCCCACTGGATTTGAAGCTATCACCAACTGATGGCTGACAGGTGCCCTAGGTGCAATGAGATGGTGGCTTCAGTTCAGTTCCTATTGCAAAAACAGCATCAAAATGAGTGGAAGGATTATGTTATGGTTAAGGACTGGGACTTGAGAGATTTGTTCCTGATTCGGCCACAGACATCCTGAGTGACCCTTGGCAAATATTTAACATGTTGATACTTCAGTTTCCCAGTCTGTAAAATGAGGCTGATAATACTTTCCTATATCGTTTGGGTATTGTGGGTCTAACTTCATTAGGTTGGTGTGATGCCCATACACTGTAGTTGTGAAAAGCATAGAAAAGCCTATAAATCAGTACAACTGGTACCCTTCTTGACACAGAGGCTACTGACTGAGTAAAGACTGAACTAAAGTTCACAAAGACTCTTAGAGTTCATCCCTCCATATCACAGCTAGGGCTTTTCAGGGAAAGTTTTCACTGATGTTACACCATGGGTTCCATTAACTAGCCCTCTAAGCCCCCTTCATTTGCCACATTGTATTTCTAGCAAAGAAATAAAGATGGAGAGCAAACCAAGACACGTAGCTGTTATTTTGTTTGACTTAAATGTTTTCACACCTGCTTAAATGGAGAGCTCAAGCACTATAACCTAATGTACCGTTAATGCAGAGTGGCATGTACCTGTAAGAGGCTGTAACTTAGTGTTCGTTCTTGTTGAGTAGATTCTGCTGCTTGTAAGATGTTTGGAACAGAAATACCATGAGTTGGCCAAGAACAATCCAGCAGGATCCCAACTCCAGCCAACCTTTTCCAATTAGCAGTGGAATGTGACAATGTTTTCCATGCCCACTTAGGTTGGGTTTTAAGGTTAGGGGTCAGATTAGCTCTGTCAGGCTATTTGTGTAGCTCAAAATCTGTGTTTATACAACAGGTCACTCCCTCACTTCGTTTCTTGAGATGTAATAGTAGTGCCACTGCTGATGCATCAGAAATTTAATGAGATGTGAAATTTCAAACTCCTAGTTTTGGGGCAATTGTGTGTTTTATGAGCTTCTGAGACATGGCCTTGGAAGCGGTCCTGTGTACCAAGTTCTGCCTGCAGTCAGTTGCATGAGCACAGTTACTCTTGAATTCGGTGGGGTTTGTGCATGTGTCTTCAAGGACATCTTGGTCCTTCTGTGTGAGTTTGCCATTACTCTCTCGCCCAGTGCAACACAGCCCCATCGTAAACACTTTAAGTATCTTCGTTAGAGGTTCTCATAATACTGTACAAGCAGTAAAGATGTGATTTACCCCTTTGGTACAGAGCTGACTCGGGTCACTAAAGGGGATTTTGGGCAGGAAGGAAATCAAATTTATCTGCACAATCCAGAGGTGAGCAAAGGGGCTGAATAGCCACATGGAGTGTGTGGAGGGGGTGGAGGACGGGGAGAGGTGTTTTAAATAACTTACTTTATGGTGAAGGAATGGGTGATTGTATAGGAGTAGGGACATGGCCTAAAAGTGAAGTCCATGTCAAGCTAGGTTAGTGCATAACGTGCAGTCAGTCTCTATGCAGGACTCCCCTTGAAATCAGAGGGAGTTTGATCAAGCAAGGGGTTATCTTCTGGACAGGGCTTACATTCTCAGAGTATTTCCCAGCGCCCCCACCCCCATTCCTCATGGGAGGTGCCCAGGGGCTTGGAGGCCCCCCTGAAACCAGCTCTCAGCCCCCCCAGAGGGCCCTGGACCCCCAGTTGGGAACTGTAACACCACCAGACAGGAGTCACGTTTTTTAAATATTTACGGGTGCTCTGCTCCAGTCAGCTCCAGCTGAATTTAAGCCTTGCTTCTGGATGTGACAGCCTTTTAACCTGTGTGCTCAGAGGGGAAAATAAGCCATTATTCCTTGTGCAAGTTCTGTTTTCCTTCCGATTGCCACCTGTTTCTCCCTCTTCTTTACGTGTTTAAATCAGTCCCAAGGTCGTTCCTACCAGCCCGTAAAAACCTGATATGTGAAACTGTGATTACCCTGGCACCTGAATTGAAACTTTTGGTAAGAGAAATTTCTTTTTTTTTTATGTAGCACCAGCTGCGTGCTAGACGCTTTACAGACCAGCGCCCAACCAGAGTCCTTGCTCTGAAGAGGTTACAATCTTAGTATTTTAATGATGCCTGTTTTGTTTTGGTTTATTTTCCTTATCTGTATGTTAGAAGAACTCAGTGAGATCTTTCCCATATTAGGGAAGGCTGATGAGAGGAAGGATGGACTTGTGGCTAAGGCACTGGACTATGACTCAGGAAGTCTGGGTTTAATTCACAGCTGTGCCACAGACTTGCTACATGATCTTGCACAAGCCACTTCATCTCCCTTTGCTTCTGTTTCCATCTGTCTGGTGGAGGTAACCCTGCCCTTCCTGTCTTGTCGGTTTAGACTGTAAGGGATTGTCTCCTACTATGTGTATTTACAGTGACTAGCACAATGAAGTCCTGATCTCCGCTGAAGCCTCTAGGCAGTATTGCTGTAATACAAATAATATTGGAAACTCTTTTAATTGCTACGTTGCTAAGATAATTTATGAAACACTTCTAGGATCCTGTCTGAAAACAGCATTTTTAAAAATGTTATTGTATTATTGAACAATACTGGAAACACACATCCAAAACAGTTACAAAGAAAACACAGTATTTCAAAACACTGACCTTGTCTGTTGTTATCCCATTAGCCTCTTACTTGGTTTATTTAATTTGCCTTTTTGTCCCTTAGGATTTGTTCTTTGAGGGGGGTTTTTATTTGAAATTTGTGATCTCATAACATATTTACCAATTGTTTTTAGTCTAATGCTTTTATAAACTGACAAACTAGTCCAAACTCTCCACAAGTGCAGCTCCATAAACTTCAAGAGAGATGTGCCCACTTTCACCAAAAGAGAATCTGGCCCTTAATCTCTCCCTCGTTTGAAATTTGGAAACCATTTTTAGGACCCAGAAGTCCCATGAGGGATGTGGCTGTGCAAAGAATACAGGATCAGGTAATTATGTTTCAGCTTGGAGAAAACTGTTTTGCTGAAACCCCCCTCTAAAAGCTAATTGCTTTTTTTCAGTTGGAAGATGTGACTGAGGATGAATCACTTGAGTGCAATTCCCTGAATTTTCCCTGGAGGCTATTGCCGATGTTCTTTTCTCTTTCCCCCTCAGCTGGTGAATCGATACTTGTATTCGGGAAGTGCAGACAAGACGGTGAAGTGCTGGTTAGCAGACACTGGGGAGCAAGTCCAAACATACAAGACTCACAAACACAGCGTTAGCACTTTGAAATACCATGCAGGAATCTGTAAGTTGCCTTTCCACAAATTTTGCCTCATTTTCCCTGCTATTTATGGATGTTTTTCCTTTGATTAAAAGTGAATAATAAAGGTAACATTATAGTTGTGAGGAGTGAGATCCTGTGAAATCTTCACTGACTCTTCCTCCTGCCTTAGTGCTACTAGATTGAGCACCAAAGTATGGCACTTACTCTGCTGGGTGCCTTCACTTCTCCCAAGCAGAACATTAGTGCAGGTGCATGCAGCTGGTTCTACTCCCTGGCTGCAGCGGGATCCTGATATTTCTGCACATGTCAAAGTATATCTGGATGGGTTGAAGATGTGGCTGGGTTTGTGTATGTGGCTGGGTTTGTGTAATGCACAATTTATTGTTCTCAAACTAAAATGTATATCTGTGAAACTTGGCTCCTTCCCCTTCCAAAACATTCTAGCTACTTTGTCCTGAAAGATAAAACTCCTGTTCAGACCCCCATAATCTCCCACACTGATTCCTGCAAATAACTAACGTATTTTGCCTACGAACCCCATCAAGGCCTCGTTGTACTAGGCACTACTAACAATGAAGATAGTTTCTGCCTCAGAGAGTTTACAGTCTAGACTTCTGGCCATATCCTCTCCCCTCTCTGAATCCCTTTGTTGGCTATCTCTTCTAGCATGTCTCATTTATGCTTCTTGTTCTTGGCTTCAGGATCATGTATAATGCTGATCCTAGATAGTCATCATCCTGAGCCTTTTTATGTATCATCCTCTGGCCTGATCTGCCAATGATATAGCCGTGGTGTGCTATTTGCCCAATAAATGTCTCCATGCCTTCTTGCATACAGGCAACATGGAAGAAATGCCCTTCCTGAGCCAATCCACAAGGCCACTGCTCTCTCCTCTTCAGCTCCCTCTTCCATATCTGCCTCAACTAGGACACCTGCAAATAACTGCATTGTTGTAGGGTAATTTGGAACTAACTGTCCATCCCTATAGGTAAAAGGGCAGTACAATGGCAGGTGAAATTCACTGTTGACAAATACAAGGTAATGCACGTTGGAAAGAATAATATGAACTGCTCAGGCATTGAGATCATGGGTAAACAATGATTAGCTGACATGATGCTGAATATGGTTTTCCTTGGTCCACACTGGCTGGTTGGTCATGATCAGAATCAAGTAAGCTAACTTGAGTTCATAGTTGTACTTGGGCACTTAAAAAGTGTTCATGTAGACAAGCCCAGAGGCATGATACTGAACTATATACACTGCTGGTCTGATCCACTACTGTAACTCCTACTTCCTATTGGGGAGGAGGACAGGAGAGGTGAAGGGGTGGGAGGTCTTTCTTTGTTTAATGAGAGCATGAGAAAGACTAAAGTCTCAAAACAATTCTCGCTCTGTAGCTAAGCTGGGAAACCGATGGGCATTGGCTCACTTGAAAGCTTACACACTAAGTTCAAATCAAACTTCCCAAGTTGCCTCCCCAGTATAGCCAGATTTTGCACACTCTGCCGTCTTCCCTTTCATCCCCTTCTCTTTCCATAGCACTCCACACTCTGGGACTAAGCAGTCAGCATTGATATATTTAGCCAGACCTGGGAGAAACATGGTGTTAGTGTGACAGAGGTGTTCACAAGGGTATTATTAGCTTTTAAGATATAAGAATAAAAGCTAAAAGGTGTTGAAGAGAGACAGCTGACTTGTCCCATTTGGGAAATAGATCATCCAGTGGGCAATGAAGAACATTAGGGACCTGTTTGGGAAGAATAAACACACCGTTTTAACCTTGTAAAAGAGAAACGTCCCCCTTACAACCAGTCATTTGTTTACGATATGATTTTATTACAGTAGCGCCTAGAGGCCTAGTGGAGATAAGAGCCTCACTGCGCTCAGCGCTGTACACATACATAGTCAGAGACGATGCCTGCTCCAGAGAGCTTACAGCTGAAAAAAGACAAGCCAGACAAAGTATTTTTGCAGATGGGGAACAGAGGCAAGAAACAATTTGCCCAAGGTCACACAGGAAGTCCACAGCAGAGCTGAGAATTGAACCCATGTCTCCTGAAGGCCAGGCTAGCATCCTAACCACACAACCAGGCTTCTTCTCTTTGCCTTTGTAACTAACACCACCACAGATTATTAAAATGAGATTTTTTTTCAGTGCAATTTATCTTTCACTGATTATGCTTGTTGTTTCTCTTACATTTCTGGGCTCGGACAATGAAAATGAATTTAGTCAACTCAGATGTCTGTGCCGCAGTTTTTGTGTTGCAAAGATTGCCAGGGAATCTTGTTTAAGAACTGCTCCTTCCATTGAATTTTAACCCCTTCTTCTCCACTCCCCCTCCCCCCCCAAAAAGGGGTTTCTATTGGGTTTGCAGGTAGGTTTGAATACAAATTTATTTATATACAATCTAAATGTTGGCCTGAACTTGATTTGACATTGCCCCTTTGAAGCTCTGATGTACAAGTTACCTCTTTAAATGCAAAATGACAGTTCACAGGGAAATAAAGGATACCTGTCAAAAAGCAAATCCTGAAAGAAAGAGAGAACTAAAATGTACTCGCTAAGAGCAATCCAGTTGCTGATCCAGCCTGCCCTTGCTTAATTTGAGATCTGCAAAGCTTGTGCCACTAGATGTATAGTGACAGGTTGCTTGGTGTACCAGTAAACAGAGGTGAAAGTAAGCCGGTCTGGTCCGGTCCGGCGTACTGGCAAGCCAGTATGCTGTGTTGGACTGGACCGGCTTCCGTGGCGGTGATTTAAAGGGCCCAGGACTCCACCCGCTGCGGGGAGCCCGGGCCCTTTAAATCCCCACCGGAGCTCCAGCAGCCGGGCTCCCGCGGTGATTTAAAGGGCCCGGAGCTCTGCGGCGGCCGGAGCCCCGGGCCCTTTAATTCGCCCCTGAGCCCCGGGGCTCCCATTCACCTCTGCAGCTGGTAGATCCGGGGTGATTTAAAGGCCCTGGGGCTCCCAGCCACAGCCGGAGCTCCAGGGCCTTTAAATCTTGAAAGGCCCCGCCTCTTTGGGCTGAGGCCACCCTCCGCTCAGGACTCCGGCGTACCGATAAGTCCTTTAAGGTACTTTCACCCCTGCCAGTAAATAATACTGAACTACCACATTTGTCCATTTCCTCTCTTTCAGTAGTCAATCAATGCCTTGTCATCTGTTTTGAGGGGTGAGGTGGCTGGAGACAGAATGTGAATCCTTGGATGCCCTTCTGTTTCACAAAACTTTCCACACTGGCAGTTTATGATGAGGCATGAAATACAAGGATCACTGATTTCACCTATTTTCTATCTTAGTTCAGAAATGTCTATCTATAGGAAAAGTCAACGAGCTGGGAATAGTTAAGAAAAGTTGTGTCATTAGAAGAGAATGTTCCCCAACCATTAAAGCCGGTTGGTATGGTCCTTACTCTGTGTATTAATAGCTGATTTTTGTGTGCCCAACCTGAAACTCCTTAAAGGTGCTGAGCATATACCCTCTGAAAATCAGGTCCCTTTAAAGTATCTCAAGTTGGGCACCCAAAATCACTAGTCATACTTGAATTTAAAATAACCTCCCATAGTTCATATAGTATGTGGTATACAATATAGACATGACAGGACATTTTCAATCATTTCTATAAACTCCTATGGAATACCAATGGAAAACTAATGGAATACCAACTCTAACCTGTGGCTTAAATCACTCAAAGGATGTATTGCTTGCAAGGATCCTAAGCTACAAGAGTTAATTGAAAAAAACTGCTCTTATGAAAGGAAATTTGTAGAGTTGCTTGAAGATGCATTTTCACTGCTGAAGAAAAAGGATTGTTTGATATCTCTGCACAGAGAAATCCTACCTGCTGCTAGTAAGCTTTTTTGGTTGAAAAGCCCAGGCTTTATTCTAACAGTGGTAAAGCCGTGCTTCATATATTATGAGAGAAAGTGTTAGACTCGTACTTAATTACTGGGGTTTGCAATTTCTCTTTCAAAATCAGAAGGGTATTCACCTCCGCTGCTTGATGCAACAGAAGAAACTAGTGAAGATACTACAGCAATGAATGGGCCCCTGGAACTGTATGGTGTTCAAAGATATTGAAAGCTTCGGGAAAATCTTTGAAACCAAGGATATCTTGTCTGCTCTAGAGACTGTCAAAGCATATGTATAGACAGGGAAACATACAGAGAGAAGGAAGGGAAACCTAAATGTGTGCAATGAACGTGGTCAGAGAACATGAGAAGGAACCGTAGACTTGAGGAGGAGTTCAGTACTTTGAAAAATGAGTGTTGTGTGTGGGGGAAACAAAGTCTAGAAGGAATTTAGGCCGAGTGTGATGAGTGTGTAGTATGGAACAGCAAATGTAGCCACAGAAGCAGCAACTGATTGCTTTACAAATAGAACAAATGTTTTTGAGTGGGATATGTTTCAGGGGTAAAGCCAGTAGCTGGTTGGATGAACCTGAGTGGGCTGCGTCGCAGCCTCTCCTGGAGGAAGATACCCATGTTAATAAAATAGAATCCTTTGTTTCATGTTGTGTACAGTAACTTCTTCCTCCCAGTGGATTATGTACATTGGAATTCTGGACCGGATCCTCAGCTACAGTAAATCAAGGTAGCACCAGTGAAGTCCAATGGAGCTCTGCTGACTCTCATCAGCTGAGGGTCTGGCCTCACATCATCTAAACATGCTCAGAGCAAGCCTATATTTCATGGCGATTAAAACATCAGTGGCTACTGGTGCATTGTCTACACTACTCTGCTTTTGGAGCTCCAGAGTACTTAGCAATGGTGGGAAAGACCACAGAATCATAGAAATGTAGGACTGGAAGGGACCATGCATAAAGGCTGGACAAGGTATTATCTAGGCCATCCCTGACAGGTATTTATCTAACCTGTTCTTAAAAACCTCCAATAATGGAGATTCTAGGTAATTTGTTCCAGTGCTTAACTACCCTTAAAGTTAGGAAGCTTTTCCTAATTTCTGACCTAAATCTCCCTTATTGCAATTTAAGCCCATTACTTCTTGTCCTGTCCTCAATGGTTAAGGAGAACAATTTACCATCCTTCTCTTTATAACAACCTTTTACATACTGGAAGACTGTTATGTCCCCCCTCTCAGTCTTCTCTGCTCCAGACTGAAGAAAAAAAAAAAAGGGTTTGTTTAATCTTTCCTCATAGGTCATGTTTTCTAGCCCTTTAATCATTTTTGTTGCTCTCCTCTGGACTTTCTCTAATTTGGCCACATCTTTCCTGAAGAGTGGTGCCCAGAACTGGATGGAGTACTCCAGTTGAGGCCTTATCAGTGCTGAGTAGAGTGGAAGAATTACTTCTTGTGTCTTGCTTACAACACTCCTGCTAGTACATCCCAGAATGACCCTTCTCTCATTTACACAGGACTAAATTGGGAGCAACCTTACTGGTGTCCATGAAGCTAAACTGGTATGAGCAAGTGGAGAATCAGGCCCAGAAAGTGTTTTCCTCGAATAACTGATCCTTTATGATTGGTCACATGGCTATCCTCAAAAGGCCTCATTGCTCCTTTGTGTTAGTGTTTACAGGAAGTGGTGATGCCTGCGCTCGAGCTTTCAATTCAAAGACAGGTGTCCTGCAGAGGATCTTCCGAGGACACAAGTTCATCATCAACTGCATTCAGGTGAGGAGGGGATTTTACTTTGAAAAACTCAACATCCAGATCAGCAAGTTTTAGTATAGATTTCTCCATATGTTCTGTAGAAACTGACGTGGCCAGTTACCTGGGCATTAGAACACTTGGAATGCCATGTGCATGTGGGAATTGGGCCTTAAATGTAAAGGACTAACCCTCCTGTTTACTTCCAAGCTGCATTTTGATTGTGGTGACTCTGAAATGTGCAGTATGGGATTAAGTATAACCCTATTGTTCCAGATTCACAATGAATTATTGTACACAGCTTCCCACGATGGCACGCTAAGGATCTGGGACGTACAAGGAATCTGCAAGCGAAACAAGCATTGCCTGAAGAAGGAGCGGTCTGTCCCGGGCAAGAGCTCTCAGAAGGGAAGTCTGTCTCGTCTTTTCAATAACAGAGTTGGCTGCACAGTGCAACTAGAGAATGGGGAACTTGAGGCTGTTGAACTAATGTGATTGCCTGGGACAAACTTTCTGTCAAAGAGGAAAAACTGAGCCATCTTCTGTGCCCTTGGGTGCAGATAAGCCAGACCTTGGAAAGAGGTGGGAAATTACATTGCCCAAAGTGTTCAATCAAGAGTTCACATTCATGTGAATCATGAAACTGACTCTCTTCAGAATATTACTGATGTCTCATAGCATCTCATAGTACATCGTAATGGAAAGTAAACTTGTGTGGATGACTTACAGACCAGGGGCAATATGGGGTCAGGCATCATTGTGGAGAGCAGTCCATGAGATGGGCCTTCCCCTATATTTTTGTTTGTAATTATAATTTGTATTTAAGACTCCTTTTCCCAGTTCCTTCCTATACAGTGGTATTTGACCCCACTGCTGCCTCACACTGGTCCCTGACAGGAGGAGAGGCAGGAATAAGTAATAAGCCAATAGGCTCCCTCCCCTTCTTATTGCCTGTTGCAACACACTGCGATGGAGCAGAATGTGCAAGCGAAAGCTGCCTTGCAGGATGACTCTGAATTGAATTTTCTCAGCTCCCTTTGGGGTTATAATGTCCTTGCCTCTCACTGATCCGAATGACTTTAATGTAGGAGAGTTTGGCTGAGGCACACAGATGCCTGAAGTCTCTTTGGTGCTTGAGCTTAGAGCAACAGAGCAGAGATTTAAATGGGCTTTGAAAAAAACCCAACAAATGACCAACCTGAACTTCAGGCCTGTTCCTCCCCTTACAGCGCGAGTGGGAGAGCAGGATGGCAGTGAGTTCCCGGGGGGGGGAGAGGCAGAGCGAGGGCCTTGTTTCTTTGTTGTGGGCATTGGAAAGCAAGACAACAGGCTTCATGTAAGGATGCTGGTGCTGAAGGATGTGATGGAGGGGGGTTGAGTGAATGCAGCCACCCAGTATCTCTCTGGCTTCACTGCTGGGACTGGGCTCCTTTCACATCTCATGAACCCATCAGCGGTGCTGCAAATTCCATGACAGGTGACATGGGAGCCAGACAAAATCTAGAGAGTGCGTGGAGACCATATGGGCTTTGAAATGAAGAGCATGTTACTATGGAAGAAGGTGGGGACCTGTTGGAAGGAAGGTCGTGATGTGTAAAGATCTAGAGTGAAATTGTTAGAGATCACTTAGGTGTGCCTGAAGGAAAGGGATGCAGTAGGTTTGGATAAGCAGCTGAATCAATGGTTCTCAACCTGTTTATGTGGCCCACAGTGTGTTACGTGGGCCGCAAGTTGAGAACCACAGTGCCCCCCCCCCAGCCGCCCACAGTCCCCTATGCCCAGCGCCCCCACCCAGAGTGGGGCCAGGAGCCGATCCCTGGGTGAGGGCTGGGCAGCAGCTGGACCCAGGCCCCACCATGTGGGGCTGGATAGCAGCTGGGACCCGAGTGCCGCTGCGTGGAGCCGGGCAGCTGGGAGCCCCGGCACTGGGCCAGGAGCTGAGCGCCCGGTGCGGGCTGGCAGCCAGGACCCAAGAAGGGGGGCCAAGAGCAGAGCCCCACCTGAAACCTGGGGGTGCTGCAGCACCCTGGCAAATCCCTAGTTCCCAGTGCCCCCCATCCCCTCACTGCCCAGAGCCCCCTCCACAAACCTATTCACAGACCCCTCTCCCATCCCCTGTCCCCCTGAGACACTCACCTGCCCCCTGCTGGCAGGAGCGCTCCAGCAGTCTGCATGACGCAGTCTCCCCCTCAGCCAGCCCTGCCCCCGCAAGACCAGAACGGCAAGTTTTGAATTTTTTTTAGCACACAGTTGGGCTGCAGCTTGTGTGCTAATTGGGCCGCAGGTTGAGAACCGCTGATCTAAATTTAGGGGTGTCGCACTCATCTCTTCCAGGTTCACTGCTCCTTGGTAATCACTGAGCCATAAATATTCAAGTGTCATTTTTTTTTTGTCGATATAGCACACTTTGTAGAATCAATGAAACAGATACTTAACCATGTGTTTTTATTTTTGTGGCTTTATTTATTCTGTATTGTGGCAGATAAATGCTGTAATGCTCTTTGTGAGTGGGTAATAAACACATGGCATCTATAGATGAAACTGAATCCTTTATTTGTAATTTCTTGCTGCATACATAGGGCTGGCTGCAGACAGATGGCAGTCAGAAAGGGAGGGGAAGGGGAGAAGCAGAGGGAAAAAAATCATGTGAACTTTACAAACATGCCCTCACTTTCCCCTCTTAGATGGGCTGGAGTCAAGGCTGTTACTGGTGAAGCAGGATGGTCCCTAAATTCTTGTGTCCTGCCTGCTGCAGTTGTATGACTGCCAACATCTCAACTCTTTAAGCTGCTGAGTTTGACTGACAAAGCCACAAAATACACTGCAGCCTTGGGACAAGTGTGCTATCCTGGGAGCCAGGACACCCTGGTTTCACCTCTTGGCTCTCACTAGCTGTTGCACTTCACAACCCTTATTAGTGAGCGAGGTATCTCATCCCTCCCTCCCCTGAGGCAGGAGAATGGTACGTCCTCCGTTTTACAAATAAAGTCACGGCTGGCAAAGTTGGGACCAGACCCTAGTTCTTTGGTAGCACAGTACCTGCCACCTCTCAGTCACACTGCCTGTAAGGGCTTGGCTCAGCCTAACCATTAGCACGCTCTCCTCCCAGTGCACCGTATAGAACCAAGGCCGCCTTACTCCTACAATTCTACTACTTTCTAGCAGATAGGTGTGTAAACTGGGGCAAAGTCTGTGCCATACTGAACCCCTCACAGAGTGCCTGGTCCACAAGGATAACAGCCTACATTGCTATCAGTTGTTCCTGTAGTGCAAGCAGTAGAGCTGGCTACTGGGGATCAGGTGGTCTTGGGTCAAAGCCTGTTGCCTCACCCTGTGGGGAAAGGCAGCATGTGCTCATATGGGAAGGGTTGGCCTAGAAGTAGTTAAACAAGCTGCCACAGGCCTATCTTTTTTTCTCTCTCTTATAAATGAAGTGGTGAAATTTGATCCTTGCCCAATGACAGGATCAGCACAGCTATACTCAGATTTCAAGGGACCACCAGATCACTTAGTCGGACCCTGTGTATATCACAGGCCCACAACGCCATCCAGGCCCAGCCCCCTAAACCCAACACCCCACGTTAGAGGGAAGTATCACAACCCACAGGAGACTGAGCATAGGAGGGACTGAGGTGCACCAGTGCCCCAGGTGCTGCAGTGGCAGGGAAATGATTGAGATAGACCCAGCCAATTCTGGGTAGCCACATACTACAGTGGAAAGCAAACACCCTCACGGTCACTGCCAAGCTGACCTGGAGGAAAATTCCCTTTCCAACACCACATATGGTGATCAGTTAGACCCTGAACAAGAACCAGCCAAGCACCTAATACTTCTGAGGGAATTCTGTGCCAAAAAAATAAAAATTCTGTGTGCAACATTTTAAAATGCTGCATATTTTATTTGTCAATAAATAAATGTGGAGGCTGCAGCATGGGGGGGAGGGAAGGGGGCGGGGAATGGGGCCCTGGCTGCGCAAAGGTCGGTAATCACCCTGTGCCCCCCTCCAGATTTGGCAGTGGGGCTGCACCTGACCCTCACAAGGGCCACGCCTGCCCCACACCCCAGGGCCCTGCCCCTCCATGCCAGGTGCCAAGACAGTGAGACGAACAGAGGCTCACTTGCATGCCCAGCCCTGGCCACTGATCCAGGTGTGGGGCAAGCAGCTCTTCCTTGCAGGATCCAAGTGTGGGGGATCCAGATCTGGGGTGAGGATTCTGTGTGGGGCAAGCTGGAGGCAGGCAGTTCAGCAGTGGAAAATCTGGATGCACAGGGGCTTCTTCGGGGGTTCTGGGTACAGGGGGGGATGGGACTCTGCACGGGGGGGGGGGGGGGGGGGG
>QXTE01000234.1:917631-969401 GCA_003942145.1 Platysternon megacephalum
GGGCCTCAGCAGAGGGAGGGGTCTGGCAGTTTGGGGGCTGGATGTGGGCAGGATGGGGGTTCAGCAGGGGGAAATCCAGGTGCTGAGGGAGTGAGGCTTAGTGGAGGTGGAGGTCTGGGTGCAGCAAGTTGGGGCTCAGGGGGGTGGGAGGGTCAGGGTGCAGGGGGAGCTTGTTGACATGATCCAGGTGCAGGAGGGGGTGGGCGTTCACGTGTGTGTGGGCACTTGGTGGGGGAGTGAGGCTCAGCTGGAGTGTGTGTCTGGGTATGGAGTGTGAGGGAGTCCAGATGCACAGGGGAGCAGTGCCCTGTACAGTGACACCCCCCCCCCCCCAACCCTCTTCCCCAAGGCTGAGGAGCGACAGGGGCAGGAAGTAGGGGGGAGGGTCATCCCAGCTGCATCAGAGGAAGATTAAAAAAAAAAAAAAAAACTCTCCCAGACTACTTTGAGGGTGGGGGAAAAACCCTTCCTGATCCCCCTCCAGCTGGCTGGCTGAAACCCTGAAGCATGAGCTTTTATGAGTGTAACATGGATGTGAGCCCTGCCCCCCCACCATCACAAGTAACCCCTTCATACAATTACACCCATAACTTTGTCCAGCTTGTTCTTGAAACAAACTAAGTTACTAACTCATCCTTCTACCGCTTAGAAACCTCCTTCTAATGTCCAGCCTGAATTTGTTCATGGCCAGTTGACCCCCATTTGCCCTTGAACCAACATTGTCCATTAGCTTAACTAGCTTGTCACATATTATGCTATTAGCACCACCCCACCCATACAATGTATTTATAGAGCACAATCATTGCCCCTCTCAGCCTTCCTTTTGCTTGACTAAAGCACAGTCCCGCTTTTCTATGCAGGTGTTTTTTTTACCAGTTGTTGCCTATGTCCAGCAGGTGCCACCGCCACTTTGTTGGCTGGGACAGAAGTTTGTGTGTTTAACTCATACTAGGTGTATGTCTACATTTCAAGCTAGAGGTGTAACTTCTAGCTCCACGTGAATGACCTGAGCTTGCTTGTCCAGAGCTAGCCTGGGGCTGTCTCCACCAGCTTGAAAGTATCCTTCCAGCTTGACGTGTGAACACATCTAGAAGTGCTGGGTTAGGTACCTACCTGCAAGCAGGACTGGCCCTGTATTCTACCACTGTCAGCCACTACTCCATCTTGCTATGCAACTCTGTACTAACCATTGGTCCTGGGGGGGGAGACACACACATTTATAAGATGGTGGCTCTTACCAGGTTCCCTCCTCAACAGCCAGGAGGTTCACTTTATTCATGGGCTGTCTGTGAGCTCACTGATGTGTGTTAGCAGTTCAGATGAATAAATAGGAGTTCTGGCTGGAGGACCGGGAAAGGCTTATTTTTTTCTCTGATGGTTAAAGTGCACCTACACCCTTACAGAAAATTTGAAACAAATCAATACTGTATATGTTTACATGAACTTAACAGGCTGCCCTGCAGCAGCAGCAGCAGCACATGGTGCTGGGAAATAACGATAAATGGTGGAGAAGATGATCCCTTGGATCAGAGTTGGGTGAATGAGTAACTTGAGTTTTTCCTCTTGCTTGTAAGCAGATCACAGTATCAAACATATGTTTGAAATTACTCTTAGACTTCAACTCGTAATTCTTACCCTGCAGCTCACTTGCCAGTGGCAGATATTCACTATTTGCACATGGGCCATTTGGGTTAGTTACATGACTGGTGGAACGGTTTCTTTTGGAATGACCTTACACATTCAATAGTACATTTTAAATTTCCCCATGGCAAGCATTTCATTTTAAAGTGTCCTGTCTTGCGTAAGCAAAGCTTCAATGCTTAAGGAAAGCACAAAGCAGGAGAAGTGCACAGTTCCATCAAACCTGAATGCACACTCAATTGTCCCCCCACTCCTGCTATTCACTCTGCACTCTATCAAGCATCTACCCCCACCTACATTATTTGGTGGGAAGCGCTATCCGGTAACATAGTATCAATTTAATAAGGGCTCAAATCCTGCCAGGCACTGAGCCTCCTCAACTCCCACTGGTTTCAATAAGAGCTGAGGGTTCTCAGCCCGTCACAGGCTCAAGCCCAAATCCCTCAGGGCTAAACGACTTCCTTGTCCTTCCTTTGTACAGCTGTCTTGGAGGACATCATATTTCTTCTGTTTGTTTCTAGGGTAGTCCCGGGGCTGATCTTTTTCAGGTTTAATTCCAGCCACCCTTTATTGGGTTTTGGTATGCTACCAGCTGTCTCATAAATGCATAACTATTGTATTTAACTTTTGTATTGTCCATTGTATTGGTGTACAAAAGCTGTAAATAAGATCAAATATTAAAGCCATACAAATAATACTACTGTCTACATCATTGCTGTGAGCTGTAATAGCTGATCCATATTTGCCATGACTAAAAGAAACCTTTGTACTAAATCAAATAAATATGCTTCATACTGGAATTTGAAGATTGTTATACTGGTGGACCGAACTATAGCTCCATGTTTCCTCCTTGTTCTAACAGGACCATAGGGTGCCACTGTCCTTGTGTTTTCCAGAGAAGGCTAATTCATTAGAATTCCAGCACATATCAATTAACTGGAGTAAACTGAAAAGCAGGCCCCTGAATAACTTGGGTGTACAGCTGAGGCAGTAAACTAACCTTTGAAGGGGCTTCATCTGGGTTTAGATACAGACGACTACGAACACCAGATGTTGCTGTCATATTCCTTCCTTTCCCAATCACTGTTTTCCTCATTGAAGTAGGGCCATTTAAATGGACTGACACAATGGATGGGACTTTGAGTCTCTCTACTGATTGAATGAAGTTAATGAAAATATGACACCACATTCTCTGTTCCAAAATAGCCTCTCAAAAATGGAGAGACAAGGTAGGTGAGGTAATATCTTTTACTGGCCCAACTTCTGTTGGTGAGAGAGACAAGCTTTTGAGTTTACACAGAGCTCTTCTCCAGTTTTCCAGACTTTAAGAAGAGGTCTGTTTAAGCCTGAAAGCTTGTCTCTCTCACCAACACAAGTTGGTCCAGTAAAAGATATTACCTCCCCCATGTGGTCTCTCTAGTCTCATGGGACCAGCAGGGCTACAGCACCACCACAGATCTCAAAAATGGAACATCTCCGTTCAGCAGTTGCATTTGGAGGGGCACCAGAAAGAAGAGGGCTAAGTGTTAGAATCAAAAGGAAGATAAAGAGCATTAGGAAGGAACATTGGGCTAAATTTCTGAAGGCAACAAAGTGACAGGTGAAATGAGCCTGGCCCAATTTCTGTCTTTATTAGCTGGCCGGTGTTTTGTTTCCTCCTCCTCCTCCTGTTTAAATTATCTAAAAATTGAGATAGAGACAGGAGTGTCAAATCTATGGTCCACGGGTCACGTTTGACTCTCAAGGGTGATTTTTGTTGAGAATTTGTGTGATTATAAATTGTAAAATGTGTCCCTACGTCATGCCCACCAACTTTTACAGAAAAATGTTTAAATCAGCCCCATCACCCTGAGGCAAGGATGGGGGCATGACCTCCCCAGCTGCTTCCAACTGCCCTTTTCTTTAAAGAATATTTTTATGTATAAAGTATGGAAAAAATCTCAATAAAAGCAAGTTGCGCCATATGTTTTATTTGTATTAGTTGCTGTTGCAACATCTGACATGAACAGAGACAAGAAAAGACATCATCAGTTCATACACAACTGAATTGTAAGTGATTTTTGGAAAACAGTACTTCAAAGAGAAGGAAATTGGTTTTGTAAACTGACAGCTCTATAAATGTATTAACTAGGTTTCTGATTTACAAACGTAGATTTTGTTTTAAAACAGATGATGCAAAATGCTGTAAAATGCTTTTATTTGCTATATTAATTAAATGGGCTAATTTCACACCCATATAAATATATATTCAACTCTCTACTAAACAATGTTTTTCAGAAAAATATTTGTTTCTGCTTCCTCATTATGCTGATTATGACGAATTATAATAAACCAAAAAAAAAAAGCAGATTTTGAGCATTGTTGTAATTAATTGATAATTAAATAATTCATCTATAATTGAACTGAATGTAAGGCATTTGACAAAAGATAAGCTTGAGGATATAGGTATCTAAATCCAAACTCAAGAGTCCAAAATGTGATATGTAGCCAAAGTAATTTCATGTAACTGAACGGTGAGTAATGAGATTTCAGGGTTGTTCCTCATGCATATAGGTTAAGTATTCTTTAATAACCTGTTCTTCCTCTTCCAGAGTTAAATCCAGATAATCTTCTTCGTGTTCTGGAATATCCTCTAAGATTTCATTGACTACATCTGTTTCCATGTCTTCATCCGTTGATGAACTAGAAGTACCTACAAAAAAACAAAAAGAAAAAAACAAATCATCTCTTCTCTGAAAAAGTCAACTTCCCATGAAACTCTCTTTTGCCAACCGCACTAATTTTACAAACCTTTCACTGGAGAACTAGTTTAAAATTATTTTGCATCAAAGGATTTCTGGGGTGAGATGCACCAATTTTTTTAAGCAGTAAGAAAAGCCTTAATTGCACATTAGGTGGCATTGTAATAAGTTGGGGTTAAACTGTGACTACCTTAGAGAGATGGTGGAGAGGAGGAAAAGAAGAGACGATGTAAGCTCTCACCCCTCCTTTGCACAGGGCCTAGTAACATTTCTAGTCCTTGTACTCCCTGAGATAGGCCTCAGCAAGGAGCAGGTCTTAGGGTTGTTCTACACTGAAAACTTACATCTGCATAGCTACATCTCTGAGGGGTGTGGATTTTTAACACCCCTAGACATGTAGCTAGGCTGACCTAACCCCCACTGTAGACAGTGCATGAAAGAATTCTTCCATTGACCTAACTCCCACATTTTGGGGAGATGGATTACCTACAGCAACCGAAGAACCTTTCCCGTCACTGTAGCGAGTGTCTACATTGACGCGCTACAGTGGTGCAGCTGCAGCGCTGCAACTGTGCCGCTGTGGTGTTTTAAGCATAGACATACTCTTAATTAGGATGTGCCATTTTCATCCCTCTTCTGACCATAACTCACTTTAAGTACATAGCATGCTATTGCTTCTACGATGGTAGTACCCAAAGGCCCCATTCAGGATTGGGGCTCCCCTAGTGCTAGGTGCTGTACAAACACATAAGATGACATGGTTTCTGCCCTGAAGAGCTTACGATCTAGTTTAGGACAAGACACATCAGGTGGGAGTAACAAACACTACAGTGGAAGGGCGAAGGAGGACAAAGCCTACAGTTGTACCAGAGGTTTAAAATTGCCAGCTATAGGCTCAGACTGATTGTTCTGAGACTTTTTACAAAAAATAAACACTTGGTAACTAGACATCAGCAAGTCCCATGGGCCATCCATGTAGCCATTAACAGTTGGCAGTTTCCTGTATGCTCCACAGAAGAAAGGTCTCAAGGAAGGATTTGAAGGAGGAAAGGATAATTGTTTTATGGAGTAGTTTGGGAAAGGTGTTCTTCCACATCTCCTCTTTGACGGTACAAATGGATGGTGGGAGCTGGTGTGATTGGTGGAGTGTAGGGGGCAAGAAATTTTGTAGCATTGGGATTCAAACACACAAGCATTTCTGTGACTTGTTTTCAGATGTTTTGCATATAACAAGCTAACACGAACGCTCTGTGCTGAAGTCATGGAAGGCACAACACCAAACTGCATCTTCCCAGTCCTTACCTAACCCCCCTCCAGGGTAGGGTGGCCCTTTTACAGGAAAACTTTTCCCAGCCCACCTTTCTGAAGGCTGCCCCTTAAATATGTCAAAGCTAAAGAGCTGCAGTTTTAAAGCAGTCATTTCATTCCTAGGAGCTATGGACTGCATTTCTCTCTCTCTCACTCAGCTGGTTAGTAAGTGTTCTGTTTTCCTCTGATTTTCCTTATTGTTGCTGGGCAGATAGCACACTGTCACAGCCCAAAGCCTGCTCCTAATAACATCTATCTAGTAGACACTATGCTACTAAAAGCTTGAGTGATTCTTGAGATATTCAAGGTAATCATCCAATATATTCAATATTCAGCAATCGTTTCCCCCTCCATATTTGTCATATGCCGCAAGTCTTACCTGCAGACTCTGTAGGAGAATCTTTTGATGAAATGGATTCTTCTGATGGAGTGGTCTGTTCGGCTGACAGCTGCAACTCAGCAGGAAGAACTCCTCCATAATGAGCAAGTGTTTGTGCAGCTAACTGGATGTTGCCCTGAAAGACTTTCAGAGCTTCCTCCACTGACTCGCGATTAAAACCCATGTACATCAACTAGACAAAAACAAACAAAAAACCCTAAGTCTGAGAGACTGACTTGTTTGTACAGTCTAGAGCAGTGGTTCCCAAACTTTAACAACCTGTGAACCCCTTTCACTAAAATGTCAAGTCTCACGAACCCCCTCCTAAAAATGAATATTTCCAGGGATTTTCTCCTTTACCTGAGTATAAATTATAAAAGCAGTGATCTTGGAAATATAAAAGTTGTTTTTATGACATGCTTATTGCACACTATTTATTAATTATTATTTATCATTACAGTATTTTATTACATTGTGAAAACAGCCACACTCTTCCAAGATCTCACTTTCGGAGCTTGTATCGCTTTGAATAAGCTTGTTATAAGACAAGGCTCCTGTTTCATCAAGGAGTATCAGATGTGAAACAGCATGAAGGTATTTAAGAAGCCAACTCAAAGAGTTCCTCCTACACAAGCATTCAGGTCTTGAGCAGTCCTGGCAAACAACACACGTTACAACAAAGCTTAAACTTGTTCTTTAGAATAATTTTAAAAACAATACTAGCTGCCTATTTAATTTTAAAAACAGCAAAAAATATNCCCCTCCTAAAAATGAATATTTCCAGGGATTTTCTCCTTTACCTGAGTATAAATTATAAAAGCAGTGATCTTGGAAATATAAAAGTTGTTTTTATGACATGCTTATTGCACACTATTTATTAATTATTATTTATCATTACAGTATTTTATTACATTGTGAAAACAGCCACACTCTTCCAAGATCTCACTTTCGGAGCTTGTATCGCTTTGAATAAGCTTGTTATAAGACAAGGCTCCTGTTTCATCAAGGAGTATCAGATGTGAAACAGCAGGAAGGTATTTAAGAAGCCAACTCAAAGAGTTCCTCCTACACAAGCATTCAGGTCTTGAGCAGTCCTGGCAAACAACACACGTTACAACAAAGCTTAAACTTGTTCTTTAGAATAATTTAAAAAACAATACTAGCTGCCTATTTAATTTTAAAAACAGCAAAAAATACCCACCTCCCTTTCCATTTCTTATGAGGAGTCTTGAAGGTTAAATCTCCTCAGTGTGATAGATACGCTTGCTTTGATCCTCTTAGCTCTTGGAAGTCCAGGGGCTGCTGGCCCCGTGCTGCCCGGGGTCCCTAGGGACAGCTCTGTCCGCCATTAGGGATTTTTTCCTGAGAACCACCTGTAACATTTTGCGAACCCCCAGGGGTTCACGAACCCCAGTTTGGGAACCACTGGTCTAGAGTATTCCACATCAGCAATCTGAATGTGCCTGTTTATTTCTTCTATTATGGATTCTTTGAAGTGCTGTCCTCCTCTTTGGCATGTACTGATGGAGATATCCCAGCATGCGCTCAGTTGGTGACATCACACTGACTACTGAACAGCACTAGAGCAGGACAGCTGCCTACAAAGTGTTTTCTCCCTGACTCCTCCAAATATTGCAAGATGTTTAGGGTTTTTTTTTTAAGTCTTATTTCCAATCCCTGAGCCAGAACATAAAAAGAGAATTTTACTTTCACCTTAAAACATGCCATATCAGAGGAGAAGAACCCAAGACCTCTAGAATCTGCATTCACAACCCAGGATTACTCAGTAGAATGCGTGACTTTGCACCAAGTGGTAGGTGAAGATCAGTGGGGATTTGACGAGTGCCGGAGGCAGGGGGGGGTAGAACATGATTGTGGCTTTGCAAAGGAAGATCTAACATGGTATGTTTAAACAGCTAATGGGATGAAATGAGCCTTCAGAATTAAACTGGTTTGATTTTTCAAAAAAAACCCACAAAAAACTACCCTACACTTCATCTTTAAGAAAAACATGTAACTTACTTGGTCAACACTTTCCTTAGGAACTTGAAACTGGTGTGGGGCCATAGGATCAGCATTATCGTCATCATTTAGCAAGAGTAACTGAGGTTCATCAAGAAGAATCTAAAGCAGAAAGAGACAGCGATCAGTATAAATTAGAAGGTTGTAGTATTCCTCAAAAGAGATGTACACACAATNTTTTTTTTTTAAGTCTTATTTCCAATCCCTGAGCCAGAACATAAAAAGAGAATTTTACTTTCACCTTAAAACATGCCATATCAGAGGAGAAGAACCCAAGACCTCTAGAATCTGCATTCACAACCCAGGATTACTCAGTAGAATGCGTGACTTTGCACCAAGTGGTAGGTGAAGATCAGTGGGGATTTGACGAGTGCCGGAGGCAGGGGGGGGTAGAACATGATTGTGGCTTTGCAAAGGAAGATCTAACATGGTATGTTTAAACAGCTAATGGGATGAAATGAGCCTTCAGAATTAAACTGGTTTGATTTTTCAAAAAAAACCCACAAAAAACTACCCTACACTTCATCTTTAAGAAAAACATGTAACTTACTTGGTCAACACTTTCCTTAGGAACTTGAAACTGGTGTGGGGCCATAGGATCAGCATTATCGTCATCATTTAGCAAGAGTAACTGAGGTTCATCAAGAAGAATCTAAAGCAGAAAGACAGCGATCAGTATAAATTAGAAGGTTGTAGTATTCCTCAAAAGAGATGTACACACAATTACAGAACCTGGAAAAGACTCATTAGCTCATGTAGTTAATACCTCACCATACTGTTCCCTAGAGTAAATTTATCTTACATATCTTGTGATACCTCATGTTGTATCTTGGGTCTTTCACCCCTTGCCTTGTAAGATTGTTTCAGTGTTGAAAATTTAGGCAGATCATCAGCCTGAATTCCTAGTATCTGCCCACTTGTACTACTCTGAGGGGCAAAGATTCCTAAACATAAACAAGAGATCCCCAACTGCTTGGCTTGGGTTACCCCCAATGGAATAAAAGCTTGTTTATTATAGAAGCTTCTATTACCTTTTGAATTTAAGATTGTATCTTATTTGTGTGCGTATGCTTACCTGCTTTAACCTTGTAAATAACTCATTTCTTTTCCCCAGTTAATAAACCTTTAGCTAGTTTGTTACAGGGCTGGCTACAAGCATTATCTTTGGTGTGAGATCTAAGGTGCAAATTGATTTGGGGTAAATGACTGGTCCTTTGGGACTAGGAGTAACCTGAATATTTTGTGATCTTTTGTGTAAAGTGACCATCTATCACAAAGTCAAGCTTGCCTGGGTGGCAAAATAGATCAGCATGGCCAAGGGGACTGTCTGTGACTCCATGTTAAGGCTGTACAGTGCCTGAGGAGTTTATACTTGTTGGTGAAATCTAAATATAGAACTCAAAACCAGTTTGGGGTTTGTGCCCTGCTTCTTATCAAACTGCTCAAAGGGTGGCATTCTTGCTCATGGGCCACTCCAGACAGCATGACAGCCGGATTCACCAGTTTAGAGAGTGAAAGTTTAATCACATAGTGAGTCAATAATAGAAAAAGAGAAAAAGAAAATGTCTAGAAAACATGCATTTTTGGCAGCTGTGTTTCTATGGCTTCCAGTGGAAAAGGTCTACTGTATGAGAGTACCATTCTTGAAAGTGATTTACCTTAAAGGCTTGATCCAAGTTTCCTTGTGCCTGGTGAAGTGCTTTTTTAGCAGCTCGCTCTGAATAGCCCATAGTTTTCAAGGTATTTATATCGTCCAATCTCCTCCTCCTCTTAGCTCTCTCCTCTCTTCTTATTTGTGCCTTTTCCTATAAAAGCAGGGTCATTACAAAGCGAAGTATTGTATAAGAATACTGTCAGCTTTCGACTAGAAGATGGCTCCATTACTTCTTTGATAGATGCATACATGGTTTCTTCTGTACACTTTTTTAATCTTTACAAATCTTCCATGGGGAAAGGAAACTTTTTTTAAACAAATTTGTGCTGCTCAATCTTTAAGAGACATTCCCCCCTCCAATATAAGGTTATATATACACTAGCAAACTTTGTAATCCTAATTCACCATTTTGTAGCCATACTGTGCCCATAGAATCATAGAATGGTAGGACTGGAAGGGACCGCGAGATGTCATCTAGTCCAGTCCCCTGGCAGGACTAAGTATTATCTAGACCATTCCTGATTAGTGTTTGTCTAACCTGCTCTTAAAAATCTCCAACAACAGAGATTCCAGAACCTCCCTAGGCATTTTATTCCAGTGCTTAACAACCTTGACAGTTAGGAAGTTTTTCCTAATGGCCAACCTAAACTGCCCTTGCTGCAATTTAAGCCCATTGCTTTTTATCCTATCCTCAGAGGTTAAAGAGGACAATTTACCTCCCTCCTCCTTGTAACAATCTTTTATGTACTTTAAAACTGTTATGTCACCTCTCAGTCTTCTCTTATCCAGACTAAACAAACCCAATTTTTTTAATCTTCCCTCATAGGTCATGTGTTCTTGACCTTTAATCATTTTTGTTGCTCTTCTCTGGACTTTCTCCAATTTGTCCACATCTTTAAGGAAATATGGTGCCCAGAACTGGAAACAATACTCCAGTTGAGGTCTAATCAGCGCTGAGTAGAGTGGAAGAATTACTTCTCGTGTCTTGCTAACAACACTCCTGCTAATACATCCCAGAATGATGTTTGCTTTTTTTATGCTTTGGATTCTCTCAGGATCAGGCCTGAGTTTATTAAGTATATTAAGATCCCTGTGAGGTAGATATTTTATTAGTTTTACAGATGGGTACATAGGTAAATCAAGTGACTTGCCCAAGTTTGGACAATCAGTATCAGAGCCAGCAAATTAACCAAGGAGTTCAGCTCAGTCCCTTTCCACTTGACTACTCCTGTATCAATGTTTAAATAACTGTCTAAAATTAGAAACATATTGCGCCAAATTCCCATCCTCCCCCTTCCCTTAAAAAGCAAATATTCCTCTTCCCCGCATTCCCAATCCAAAGCCAAAATGTGCAGCAGTGTGAGTAGCTACTCTGTGGCCACAACTGCAGCCTCTGAGGTGTCATACCAGCCGACCCTGAAATGGGAGTTTTGGCTGGTAAATCTATGTAGTTTGGATTCCCCATCTGTGCTCCCAAAGAGCACAATTAAGTGGTAAAAACTGATGCAAAGTATCCTCATGTACCTCTTCAATATCATGGCAGTTCTACTTCTTCAGGCCTTGCACACTTGTGCCAGGTGGGAGAGAATTTGCCCCTTAGAATTTTAAATTTCTATTTCATACTTGCAACAACATATGGCCAGTGGTGAGCTGGAGCTGGTTCGCAAGAACTGGTTGTTAAATTTAGAAGCCGGTGCAGAACCGGTTGCTAAAGGGGCGGGCGGGTGGGCAAACTCCGGTCTGCGGGCCCCTCCCCCTCCCCTCGCAGAGCCCCAGCGCGCCACGCTGCTGGCACCAGTGCTCTGGGCAGCTCTGCAGCTCCTGCCACTTTGAGCGGCATGGTATGGGGGTGGGGCTGCGAGCTCCAGCGGCCGCGCGGCATCGATACACAGCAGCATGGTAAGGGGGTCGGGCCGGGGCTGGGAGGAGGGGTTGGATAAGGGACAGGGAATGGTTGGAGGGGGCAGAGGCTCTGGGGGGGGGCGGTCAGGGGATGGGGAACGGGGGAGGAGGAGGGTGGGTAGGTGTGGGAGTTCCGGGGGTCTGTCGGGGTAGTGGTGGATGGGGTCGGGGCAGTCAGGGGACAGGGAGCGGGGCGAGTTGGGTAGGGGGTGGGGTCCTGGGGGGCAGTTAGGGTGGGGAGGGTCTCGGGAGGGAGTGGTCAGGGGACAAGGAGCGGGGTGGGGGGTTGATGGGTTGCGGGTTCTGAGGGGGGCAGTCGGGGGCAGGACATGGGTGGGGGGAGACAGGCATGTGGGGCCTGTACTCACCGCGCGGTTCCCTACCGGGTCTTCGGCAGCACGGGGGTCTTCACTCGCTCCGGGGTGAAGGACCTGCCGCCGAAATCCCGGAGTGAGTGAAGACACACACCCCCCACCGCCGCCAAAGTGCCGCCGAGGATCCGGTAGGGAACTGGTTCTTAGGATTTTGGGAGCTCATCACTGCATATGGCAAACTGTTCAGTTTCACCATGAATACCAATGCAGAATTGATGAAAGCCCTTGGCTTTGTCTCATGTCTCAATACATACGTAAGATGTACATTCTGGAACATAAGTACTCAGACCTGTTTAATACTGTTCAAGGGCCTGTTTAATACTTTCCCAGCACCGTACCTCTCTTCTGCTGGTAATAAGACTGGCAGCCTCCTCCAGGTTCCCATAACGAGCTCGTAGACCAAGACGAGCTTCCTGAGCAGAGAATCCCAGAAGTAACAAATTATTGATTTTTTCAGGATCTATGGAGAGCTCTTGATACAAACCATTTGCCTATATGGAGAAAGAACAGAACAATCAAATAGACTCCACCACTGGCATATATATTAAAGGTCCCTTCTCAAATTCCCTGTGCATTGGGAGGAGGGGGGGAGGAGAGGGGATAGAGAAGAGGAGGAATGCAAGATCAGGCAAAACATGTGAGCTCTGTTTCCAAATGAGTTCCTATAAAGTGATGTGCTGCACAGTGCAATGCCTTACCTTCTGAAGAAGTTCAACAGCCTCTTTTCCTTTGCCATTATGATAATTTCCTATTCCCTGAAGGAGGTAAAGCCTTAGAAATAAAACTTTCTCACTTCCAGAACTTCCCTAAAGAAATTTTCAATAAAGAAAAAAGTTAGCGTATAACAGAGCATCAGTCCATTCGATGCTAATTGTCATGGCACTCAACAAGCAGGTGAAAAACTTTACATTCTAAAAGGATTACAGATTTGTGCATGTGAAAGTTACAGACACTAGACCCGCTCTTGCAGTCAAATCCACATGGGCGGAGCCCCACTGAAGTCAGTGGGATTCCACACAGGTGCAGGGATCCAACAACAGGATCGAGGTCTGAAAAGCTATTTAAATCCTGTTACGTACTGCACTATGCTATGGAAAACACACTGAGAAGCAAAGAAAACCTCTTAATCAGGCATTCAGAAAAACATTTTATATAAAATTAAAATCAAAACTGAAGAAACTTTTTAAAACGTTTCAAATTTGATTCTCTTTTGGATCCATTACATACACACATACACACAAAGACTCACACATATATACACACACACGATACTCTTGTGGTTTTTTTATATATTTATTTATAAACATGAGTATCTTCTCCCATCGCAATATTATGTGAAAGATTCTCCTGGTCTATCCTCCTGCTGGAAGAGTTCACTTTAACAGATCCAAAGAAATCTGAAGAGGTTCAGCAAGGACAAGTGCAGAGTTCTGCACTTAGGAAGGAAGAATCCCATGCACCGCTACAGGCTGGGGACTGACTGGCTAAGCAGCAGTTCTGCAAAAAAGGACATGGGGATTACAGTGGACGAGAAGCTGGATATGAGTCAACAGTGTGCCCTCATTGCCAAGGCCAATGGACTATTGGGCTGTATTAGTAGGAGCATTGCCAGCAGATGGAGGGAAGTGATTATTCCCCTCTATTCGGCACTGGTGAGGCCACCAGTACCTGGAGGCCACCAATACCTGGAGTATTGCGTCCAGTTTTGGTCCCCCCACTACAGAAGGGATGTGGACATGGAGAGAGTCTAGCGGAGGGCAACAAAAATAATTAGGGGGCTGGGGCACATGACTTACGAGGAGAACCTGAGGGAACTGGGGTTATTTAGTCTGCAGAAGAGAAGAGTGACGGGGGATTTGATAGCAGCCTTCAACTGCCTGAAGAGGGGTTCCAAAGAGAATGGAGCTAAGCTGTTCTCAGTGGTGGCAGATGACAGAACAAGAAGCTATGGCCTCAAGTTGCAGTGGGGGAGGTTTAGGTTGGATATTAGGAAACACTATTTCACTAGGAGGGTGGGGAAGCACTGGAATGGGTTACCGAGGGAGGTGGTGGAATCTCCATCCTTAGAGGTATTTAAGGCCTGGCTTGACAAAACCTTGGCTGGGATGATTTAGTTGGTGTTGGTCCTTCTTTGAGCAGGGGATTGGACTAGATGACCTCCTGAGGTCTCTTCCAACCCTAATCTTCTATGATCTTTAATGTCTATTGGTTCATCTGGTCATCCCTGCCTCATGCCTGCATGAACCCCCTTGAAGCCTGCAGAATCATTCTCCTGTTGCTAAATGCTTGTGTATTGGGGTTAGTGTTTTTGAGAGAAGATTCAGCCTTGTTTCCTTTGTTAATGAAAACTGTGTGACTAACTGTGGTGCTGCAGTGAAAGACTACTCCTTTATTTTTAAACTCATGATGCCAGGCCTCAAATAATTCAAGAGTGGAGTAGAAGAAGAAAGCTACAAAATGTGAGACCAATTTTAGGGTAACAATTACATTTTTAAAATACTTTCCGTTGTTTAATACTACTTCAAGCAGTACTTTCAGAAGCCTCTAACCAATTTATATGAACACTGTCTTCAAATTCTGATCAAGAACTAGGGCAACATGTTACCACCACCACCACCTTTCTTTTATGTCAATAGATCTCAAGGCTCATTACAAAGGAGGGAAGTATAATTTCCCCCATTTTCCAGACAGGGAAACTGCGGTACAAAGAGATGAAATGACTGTCCAAAGTCACCCAGCAGGCCAGTGGCAGAACCAGAAACAGAACCTAGTTCTCCTGAGTGCCAGTCCAATGACCTATCCACTAGACAGCTGTCAGTGTGCATGTTCAAAATGTAACTCAGTGAAAATATATATAGCAACTGTGAAAAATCGGGACGGGGTGGGGTGGGGGATAGTTGTCTATATAAGACAAAGCCCCTAATGTCAGGATGATCTTGATAATATTGGGACGTCTGGTCACCCTAAATATGTAATACCTATGAAGGAATTCCAACATAGGTGATATATATACTGAATTAGCCAGGTAACATTATTTCCCCATCAGACAGAAATGTGATGCAGTGTGAAGAAAATGTCATTAACAATATAGTGAGGTGGGAAAAGCAGCTATGTTGAATTCTCACAATGCATGTCCAATGCTTTTACAGTGTTGACAATTACACATCTGGAAAGAGTGAAAAGTAAAGGTTAAAGGGGACATATGAGTACTTTACATTCCTAAAAAAGTTATGAAATACTGGAACAATGAATGAATATTTGCTAAAACAAAACCACCTTCAGTAAAATCATGCCAGCATACTTTTATTGTGAGAAGTCTTTCGTGGTTTTCCCCATAACACCTCTTGAAGCATTTGTGGGCTGTGGCGAGCTTTTTCTCTGCATCATCAAGGCATTCCAGCTGTCCTAGGCGGAAGTAGCACCATACTATATCCAACTGCAACACTGCATAATTATCAACTGTATTCAGAAGTTCATTGCCACAATCACTGCAAAACAGCAATAAAATATTAACTAAGTTGCTTCTTCATTCCCTACTGTGTTGAAGAACTGGGACAGGAAAATGTGAAAAGGAAAACGTGTGCGCGTGTGTACGCACATATCATGTGCATTCTGAAAATTTCTACAGTCTGACCATCACACTGATATAAATGTAACATACAAAATTACTTTTTAATTTATCAAAATAATATGCTCTGCTCTCATGTCATGAGAATCCCTGGTATATCATATTATGGTATATTACATTTGACTTAAATCTACACTATCTTTACTTTATCTTGTTTCTACATATGATACTGCAGTTTTAAAAGTATAGTGGAATTACAACACCCTAACCTTTTGGAAGGGTATAGAAACCAATTATCCTCATTGGAGACATGTAAAGATCCAAAATTGTGCTCCTTGGGAAGTCCCTCAGAATATATCAGAAACATATGGGGAGACCACCACTTTTTTGGACACCAAAGAGGGCTGCATTAGACTAGACTAAAGCAATTTTATCAACCGTTGCCCACTAGTGGCATGCTTGTGGAAGAATACCATGTAAAATAGTGGTTGTCGTTACTATAGAACAGTGGTTTTCAACCTGGGCTCTGCAGACTGTCTAAGATTTCCAAAGGGGTCAGCACCTCCATTTGATATTTTTTAGGGGTCCGCAAATGAAAAAGGTTGAAAACCACTGATGTAAAACATACACTTATGCTGTTCCCATAACTGGTTGGTACTCTAAAAAGCCATGACAATTCAGAAAGGTTCTTACCAGAAGCGTTTATCAGCATCCAGCAAGAATGGCAGTGCTACAGCATATTCTTTTTTCTTCATGAATGCTCTGCCCTTTTCATGATAACCCATAGCTAATAGAAGGGACTATGAAAATAGATTAAGAATATATTAAACCCTTATTATGTTCACAATTAAAAAGAAATGTCATCGAAAATAACTTACATTATTTGTTGTCCATGGAAAAAACACTCCATCAAGCCATATCTCCCATCATTTAATGCTTCTTCCCACCCATCTACCCATGTGTTTGTCATTTGTGTTCTCCAATTTATTGAAAACAATGATTGCTACTGATACATGACATATTTCACCTGCCTTATGTGAGTTTACTTTTAAAGTGCAACCCTAAATATGTTTTCAAGAATGTACTCATAAACAGGTTAAGTCTCTTACTGAGCATAACAGTACAGAACAGCATCCAGCCAGTGTTCACAAATAACCAACTAACCCTACTATTTCCAAATAGGTGATAAAATCCCATGAGTCATTTTACAAAAATCTAATCTTAATTTTTCAATTCTACTAAACTAAATGACAGAAGTAGTGAATGTTGCTGAAAACTTTCTGGTTCTTGCACTATGACAATGAACGGCATCATAAATAACATCATTTTATCTAAACGTTTTACAAGATTTCTTCTTGTACCTTTAACGTCTTGTGCTCAGCACTGAATAAAATCCTTAAGGTGATTTTCCATTTCTTGCAACGTTGCATCAGAACACGCAGTACATGTGCTATTTGGGGTTACCTTTGTGAAGTATACTGGAATATCAGCTGGGGCAGAATAACATTATGCACCATGTGAGGAAATCAGATCACAATTAACACATTGCACTGGTGCTGCATGCTAGCTACTTCTTTGCTTCTGGGTGCTTGTTATGATTCTTAAATCTCTGAATGATCTAGTTATCTAAGAGATTGTCTCTTCCTCTATTGTTCTGCCATAGTGGTCAAGATCTAATGAGTTGCTCTTGCTGTCGGTTCCTGGAGTTTCATTGTCCAGGACCAGTAGCAAGGCATTCTCAGTTGAAGGCTCCCAGATGTGGAATTCTCTCATTCTAATGGTCTACCAGAACCTAGGCTTGGTGACTTTCCAGGCAAAAAACAAGAAGACATATTTGTTTAAAAATTAGACTTTGAGTTAACTGTTAGCACATTTCCTGTAGCTTGTGATTTAAACTGACTGAAATCTAATGAAGAAATTATTGTATATTGTTCTAACTAAGACACCCAGAAGTTACAACAATAGGTGCTGTGTAAAATACATAAATTAATGTATAGCTCCAGGCATGAAGACAAAATGCAAACACATTCTACAAGAAATCACAGACGTTAGACAACTGCCTGTCCTGAGACCATCAAAGTATTCCCAAACGTACTGGAGCACAGTTCTGCTTCACCTTTATCAGAAAACCACTTCTATTAAGCAATTAGTTTTTGCTGGCACCTACAGAGGTTGTTTAAGAAACAGTTTTGACCATTTCAATATAATACTTAAAGTACCACATGTGAAGATTATTTAAAAGGTCACTAAATAATATCTTCCTTAAATGTTATACTTACTTTTTTGGCTTGCTGAGGAATCTTGATAGATCTTCCAGTTTGGTTAGCTATATCCAGATATGGAGTGGTATCTGGATCTAAATAATCCTCTGCAACAAAAAAAAGAGTGTCCATTGATTCATTATCAATGCCTTCAACAGTAAGAACAAAGTATGATTATGGTCTTAAAACCATATCAATGCGCATGTTGTTAAGAAAAACTGTAAATAAAATGAAGTAGAACAATGTATGTGGCTTCCAGAGAGAGTTCTCTATTATGGCACCAATTATGCAATGAGAAATCTGATCCATGAATAGCCTTCATGGAGTTGTTTGCAGGATCTGGGACTCTCCCTAGCTCAAGCCTGAATTTCTGAATGAAATTCTAAATTGTGTGTGCTGTAAAGAACTTATTCAGGAGAGGAAAACATCTGCATTTCCAATGGTGCATAATGCATTTCACTTAATAGACTGGTTACAGAGAAATACAAAATAACGAGCTTTATTCTCTATGATTTATTCAACTAAAACTAAATATATTTGTTTCCCTCAGTTTCCCTTTGGTGCTTGCAACCCAATGATCTGTTTCTTATTTGCTTTGGTTTGACTTAACATGTAAAGATGTTTTGCCAATATACCAATGCCATCCAGGGAAAGCTCTGTGATCTCCGGATATGCAAAGCTTCTGTCCTGTAACTTTCTTCAACCCAGGCAACTGGATTCTCAACTCTCTCCTATTCTGTCATGTTCATTGACTTGCCCCAATCCAGCAATGAGCTGCGTGGGTTGATCCTTGAGCCTGCCAATGGACTCAGTGAAGAATACTATAACCAACTGGAGAAACCAATTTTCAAGTGGGCAGAATGTAATAGCACAAACTGGAATCTGGCCAATTTATTGGCTTTAATACCCTTAGATTCACAAGATCAAATAGAAGTAGAATGGTGCCTCCTAGGATCATGACAATGGCTTTGTTCAGCATCAATTTAGGAATGAATGAATCCCCTAGTCCACTTCCTGCAGCACTTGGGTTTTGCTTGGAGGTTTCCCATTCAAGTACTGACAAGGCCTTACCTTGTTTAGATGTGATTAGATCACAACCCAAAGTTATACTAATCTTTCCACTTTGCCTTGTTTTCTTTAAAATAGAAGCGTTGTTTTTTTTAATTCATACTGCTGTCTTCTACTGCATGTAAGGGTAAAAACCCCATACCTCTCGTTGCCAGTATTTCTAAACCCTTCTTAGTTCTTTTCATCCTTTCCTTTCTTTCTTTTTCCTTCATGGTCTCTTCTTCATGTTGCATTTCTTCCTCCTGAACTTTTTTTTTGGTATCCTCCTCACTCTGTCTTAGCTCAAGCACCATGACCTTTACATTGTGTGTTACACCTTGCTCTTCAAGTGTTTTTCCTGAAAAACAGAGCATGATTAATAGGCAAAACAAATTACATTCATGAAGACAGTACATTTCATGTTGTACTGCCAGATAACATTTTAAAAACAGCTATTCCTGCTAGGAAGATTTCAACAGGAGCAACCACCTAAGGGCTAGTCTACACTGGCAAAGCTAAAGCGCTGCCACGGCAACCCTTTAATGTGCCTTGTGTGGTCACCTCCACAAGAGGTGTAGCTCCCAGCACTGCGCTCAGGGGGGTGTTTTTTCACACCCCTGAGCGAGAAAGTTGCAGCACTGTTAATTGCCAGTGTAGACAAGCCCTAAGACAATGCATTTTCCTAAACTCCCTCCACCCTCCATTACTGTAGAACTATTTGCCAATGTACTAGCACTTCAAAATGGTTTTCTTCCCCTCACAAGCATACAGGGGTAACACATCCCTTTAAATACAGCTCCTCCATAGTAACACTTGCATGATCTGGTACTTTTTCCTAAGCCAACATTTAGTGGTTGGCTTATGTCCTCTAATGTGATGGGTGATACCCCTTATACATTTATTCTAGCTAGCCTAAGTGTGGATACGTTTATTATTCACAGAAATGTCTTATATTTCATGCTGCACTGTTCAAATATTAAACTGAAAGGCTCAAGTACTGACTAATGCAATGTGCAACTAAATACCCTCAGTTACCAAAATCTTCAGTGGGAATTAAAGGCATTCAGAATCTTTCAGGATCAGGTCTGTATCTCCCAAAGCTTCCATATTTTAAAACACCCTAATCCTTTTACTCAAAACATGCAGGGCTAATTCCTGCTCCCAATGAAGTTAACAGTTAATAATTTCAACAGGGGGAAAAATTGGAACCAAAGTGATGAGACAGTTCTGTGTTTGTCTATCTGTCTATGTATCTAAGATATTCAAATGGCTCCCATTACTGTAGCATCTGAGCATCTTGTCACACTACACCCCCATATTCTTCATATAGAAATTGTTATACACCTCTACCCCAATATAACGCGACCCGATATAACACGAATTCGGATATAATGCGGTAAAGGAACGCTGCAGGGCTGCGCACTCCGGCGGATCAAAGCAAGTTCGATATAACGCTGTTTCACCTATAACGCGGTAAGATTTTATATCAGGGTACAGGTGTATATATGATATGATTATGGCATAACTTTGATATTTTATACCAGATAGGTCATGCGAGGTATCATTGAAAAGGTTATGATTTACTGAATAAGATTATCCTATTTGTATGCATGTATCATTTTTATATCTGAAGTTAGGAATACTGTCTATGCATCTATTACAAATGTGTTTACACCTGAGGAACGCCCACTGGACAGAATGCAATCAGTCTGGATGGCCCATTGGGAAGGGCCATTAGGGAAAACAATAGGTCTTTGAAGATGCTAATCACCCACTGAAAAGTCTTCCTGGGGATGCTACTAACAGCGTCTGAGTTATGGCTGCAGGGTCATGTGACCAGGCCACCTGGTACTGGACTCCATGATAATACCAGTATTTTTCCACTAACTGGGAGTGGGAACCACACTGGGAGACAAAGGATTCCCGTCATATGCAAAAACTATTTAAGGCAGGGGAGTGACATCATCGTGATTCGTTCTTCACTAATTCCCTGCCCAAGAAAGATGGCTGCTGAAAACAACTGAGAAACAGAGACTGAGCTGGGGGTGGGTGGGGGGAGGGCTGAGCCCAGATTAGAGGGTTTCTGGCCTGTGAAAGGAATATCTGGAGTTTTAAGCTGCAAGCAAGGGCCTTCAAGAATCTCTGCAATCTGCCTAGANCAGAGGGGGCACTTGAGTACTGGGCAGTTCTTTAGCTGAGCCTTCCCATGCAGAGCTGATCTCAGCATCCGTGTGTAAAGCTGCAGCTGGGTGTGTCCCTACCTGTATGCGTGCTGGTTAAGTGTAGTCTGAAGTCTGAGGGAGGGCTTGGCTGGCTTGCCTCATCAGTACAGTGTAAAGGGAGCCCAGGCTGGTGGGTCAAGCATACTCAGTGGCACCCCAGTTCCAAGTGGCACCCGGGTGGAAAACCCGTCAGACATCTGACAATCTTTTTAAATGTATCAGAGGGGTAGCCGTGTTAGTCTGGAACTGTAAAAAGCGACAAAGAGTCCTGTGGCACCTTATAGACTAACTTATAGTACTGGAGTATAAGCTTTCGTGGGTGAATACCCACTTCATCAGACGTGAAGACGTACATGTATTTACCCTCACAACACCCCTGTGAGGTAGGAAAGTGCTTTTATCCCTGTTTCACAGATGGGGAACTGAGGCACAGAGAGACTAAGGCCTAGGGTCACACAGGAAGTCTGTGATAGAAGGGGGCAGGAAACTGAACCCAGGTTCCTGATGGCCCAAGCTAGTGCCCTAACCATTGGTCCATCCTTTCTCTCCATTTACATCATGATTTCTTCCAAGGTAGCTAAATGTGTCTTAGACACTGAATTTAGGACATCAATGAATGAATTAATAAAGAACAGAAGAAAGTTAATTTGTAAAGACAAAGCTTCTGTTCACACAAATGTCTCGCAAATCAAGAAAGATGGTAAAGATAACAAAGAAAAGTTTAGAACATGTCACTTTACAGCATGAGGTTTTGGTCAATTATGTGATTTAAATCTGAGAATGTGGCACACTGAGCTTTTAAAACACACAAAGTTGTCCTCTTCCATAATTCTCTCCTTTGATTTTGACCATCACAGTATCTCAGACTTCCTTTAGAGTAGAACCTAACAAATATGACTGCTGTTATTGTCTAGCTCAGGGGTTCTCAAACTTCATTGCGCTGCAACCCCCTTCTGACAAGAAAAATTACTACATGATCACAGGAGGGGGGACTGAAGCCTGAGCCTGCCCAAGCCTCGCTGCCATGGGCGGGGGTGAGTCAAAGCCTGAGCCCCACTGACCTGGGGTGGGGGAGGCCAAAGTTGAAGCCCAAGGGCTTCAGTCCTGGGCGGGGGGCCTGTAACCTGGCCCCACCACCTAGGGCTGAGGCCGAAGCCTGAGCCTCGCTTAGTCCCGGGCAGTGGGGCTCAGGCTTTGGCCCTGGGCCCCAACAAGTCTATGCCAGCCCTGGTTATCCCATTAAAACGGGGTCGCGACCCACTTTGGGGTCCCGACCCACAGTTTGAGAACCGATCTAGCTCTTATTTCCCTGCAGTTAATATTGTTTCTGTGACTGACAAAATTACAAGAAAGATGATTTCTAAGAAAGACATAATTACAAAATAAATATAACATATATTCAATTGGCGATACATACCAAGGTCAAGCTGCTTCTTATTTATAATTATTTTGATACATTTTTCTTGAAATCCATACATCTGTGCAATCCTGTGAAATAAAGTAGTTAATTCCAAAGTTTAAATACCTTCTTGTCTCATTTTGATATTAAATATTTTGGCAACATATTGCAATAAAATTAAAATGTTATATATTTGTAACTGGCTTCAAACTTTTACTATAAGTCTGCTTGAAGATAAAATAACATTACTAGTAACTGGACACAAATTCACCATATCAGGTGAGGAGAGGAGAGGATATTGATATGGTTTCTGATTTTAGATTTTAATCAATAAACAGCAATAAAACACCCCCAATAAAAAGAAAAAAAAGTATTTATCCAATAAACAATGGAAAAACACTAGAAATCATTCCTTGTATCTAAGTGCTTGTCTACATGAAACAGTAATGCAAATTACAGGGCACTAATATGTTGCTCATTAATTGGTCCACACAGACCCTGCTGGTGTGCACTAAAGGTTCCATAGTGTGCTTTAAACAGTACCGTGTTAAACTGCAATAGGGAACATTGCAAAGATACAGTATATATTATGTAATGAATAATGTAAATAATATACATTACTCATTACAGTATATACAAAGAGAAATTCCCCCAAAAACCTGATTTTGGGGCTTCTACATGAAACTCAAAAAATTGCTAAAAATAAATCCTGAAAAAGGAAATCAATAAACCCAGAAAAACAGAAGCCTAAGGTATTGAGAAGGGGAGAGCAGAGCAGCCAGGAAAGTGGCGAGGACAGACCAAGTAGTTGGAAGGCATCCATAAATGGCATACATTGTAAAGGAAAACACTTTGTACTCTCAGAAGCTCTAGCTGGTTATTGATTTAGAGTGGCAATTCTCAAACTATGTCCGTGGGCCATGAATGGCCTGTTAAGCACATGATGGTGGTCCATGGCGAACTAGCTTAAAAGTCATGTGGTGCTAACCCTTCACCTTGTTTCTACATGTTAAATCACATGACTTTTCCACATAAGCAATTGCCATAGTAACTACAGAGATGTTATGTAGTCATAAACAAGATGTGTCCATGATATATACTCTATCAAGATGTGCACCCTATGAAAGTTTGAGATCCCCTGATCTAGAACATACTGTAATAAAGCACTATGTAAAAGGATGACACAAAACCAAAAGAAGACACTAACCATTTAAAGTGGAAAAAAGACAAAGATTATTATACTTACTGGGATCTTAGTTCCTCGCCAGTGATGATCAATTTAGTCTCCAGCAAGTTTTTTCTGGTCTAGTGTAAATATTTTTAAAAGTTATGGTATCCAGGTACTTTGGGCATTTTCTTAATTAACTACTTTTGAGCAGCCACAATCTCTCTCTTTATTTTCAGACAAAAACTATGTTAAAATAGCATTAAGGTTGAGAGTACACATAGTAATGATTTACAGGGATGCTGAAATTATCCCAAAATAATCATTATAAAGCCAGGAAATTCAGAGTTATGGTTAACTCAAATCCAAACAAGTTATAGAAATGCACAATTAAGGCACTCAACCTTAACTCTGCTTTTTTTGTCTTGCCACAGAATAGTCAGATTATAATTAAAGCCTATTAATGTTTGTGGTCCCAGATTAGATAGAGACATATTAGATTGTTTTTCCTCATAGCGATGCTACAGAGCAGAGTTAAGGTTGTTTAGGGTGCATACCCTGCACCCACAACGCATTCCCCATTGAGTAGAGCTATTCCAATGCATAGTTTTTTCAAATAAAGTTTTACCATTAAGGTTTCCCCCCCCCGTATTTTTCATAAAAGTTTATCTTTCAGCTGAGGCTGGCACATAAAATCTCCTTCAGAAACACTAAATACTGCATCTTTCAAAATGGACGCCATTGTTGTCAATACGAATAAGAGCACAGACTGCCCTCAGCAGCGATGGAAACTACCTTCTATTGTTACCAGTGGGAGTGAAGTGATCTTTACTCACTCCACGATGCAGTCAGGAAACAGAAAGTTGCTGAATGGAGGGGGTGGTCATCTTTGCTAAGGGTCTGTCCATCAGGGAAACTATATCATTATGTATTCCAGAATAAAAGTGTTTCGGGACTAATAAAAGGAATTATGCCAATATAATGACAGTGGTATAATTTTATAACTGCATAATTATATCAGTGAATTTCCCCATGCAGGCAAGCCCCCCTAAGAGCAACCCGGGGCCTCAATCACATTTAAAATAGGAAACTGCAGCCACTTTCAAAGAGTTTGTTGTTAATTTCTATGAAGATTATTGTCCTGCCTCTGCTGAATGATAAATTTTCAGTCATGAAGAGTAATTCTAAGTTCTTTAATAAAAAATAAATAAAAAAATCTACCCATTGTACTAGATCTATTCAAGAAACAATTTTTTTGTAGATAATACCTGAGCTGAGATCATTTGGAACAACAACAACAACAAAAAAGGTCTGACAGAGGGTGCGAAATGTTTTTTAAAAAAAGACTCCTTTTTTAGTAAATATCAACAGATTTACTTGCAAAAGTAAATTCATTCAGAAAACTGAGTCAATTTTCTCTCTTTTAAACAGAGGGTGCAATTGTTCTTTGTACATAAAACAAGAGATTGAATCCCTGCTTTAAGGTGCGGAACTCAGCCTTAACTATATGGAGCTGCAACTGGTGTGTCTATAAAATAAGATGATTTTTTTTTTTAAATGTTGAGGAAAATTTATTCATTTTTGTCAGAAACCGTGAAAACCAGGGACTAACGGTGCTGACTTGAGGCAGGTACATAAGCATGGTGTCCATGGATGTCCTCATCTACCCAGCTATATAGTCATATACAGTACTAGAGTTCTGACCTGATATTTCTTGAAGTAAAGTTCTCAAATATGCTGAGTCCTCTATCTGGTGGTTTTGTAACATGGCCAAGTGTACAAGACACACTAGACAAACTATTTTTTCCACTCCGTGTCAAGTTCAAGCAATGGACTTAGCCAGTTCAAGCTAATTTGCCTCAGATGGCTAGTTTGGGAAAGTAGTTAGCTGACCAATGCAAGCATATCTGCAGGTTGCATCATTAAAAGCCGGATATCTACCATTTAAAGTAGCTAAGTTTACAATTTACAGTATTACCCAGGTATATCATAATTAAAGTAAATACTAGGACTGTCAAACAATTTTAAAAAATCTCAATTAATCACGAGATTAAAAAACAATAGTTGTGATTAATCACACTGTTAAACAATAAGAGAATACCAATTTAAATTTAGCATGGAAGCATGACCTCTGGAATGGTAGTCGAAGCATAAAGGGACATATGAACGTTCAGCATATCTGGCACGTAAATACCTTGCAACGCCAGGTATAACAGTGCCATGCGAACACCTTTTCTCCCTTTCAGTTAACGATGTAAACATTTGTAAGTTGCACTTTCACGATAAAGAGATGGCACTACCGTACTTGTATGAGGAATTGAAAAATACTATTTCTTGTATCTTTTTTACAGTGCAAATATTTGTAAACAAAAATATAAAACCCGCATTGTACACCTTGTATTCTGTATTGTAATTGAAATAAATATATTTGAAAATGTAGAAAACATCCAAAATATTTATAATACATTTAAATTGGTATTCTATTATTGTTTAAAAGTGTGATTAATCGTGAATTTTTTTAAAATCTAGTTTATTTGTTTTGCGTTAATCACTTGAGTTAACTGCTATTAATTGACAGCCCTAGTGAATATAGTTGTCACATAAGTGTCCTTTACATGACAAAAGATTGTGTTGTTTTGGGTTTACTTACTGTGCCTAAATAAGTATTTTGTTTATAATTAAAACTGTGATTAAACAAAGAACATATAAAAAGAAACAATATCCATATACTGACAACTTTAGATGTTTTATAGAAGTAGTAAAACTGAATGAGCACCATACATTTACTTTTAACTTGGCTGGTGAGATCAGAAAAGATCAAGTTAAATTTGGTTCATTTTTCTCCACTCAGAATTTGTTTCTGAATGACCCTAAAGAGGGAAAAGCTGCAATGTGTTTTATTTTTTTTCTAGATAGTTTTATGACTGAATTCCCTCCTCCTCCAACCAATTTAGCTTTTTTGCACAAATGAAATGTTTTGCATCAGATACAGAATTAATGAAAGTTGTACAGCCTTTACTATAGATTTTAGTTATGCTTCTATTCATAACTTTAACGTATACAGACTTACTTTTCTCATCTTAGAAGGCAAAACCACTTCAAGTTTTGCAACCCCTGTTGTCTTATAAGCTTCATTTCCTGTTCCACGCTCAATTGCTTCACATCTTATTTCTTCAAGAATGCACTCCGTTTCATTTTCACGGAGATTCACCTTGGCTGAATATTTCTGTGCAAGCTCCTAACAGAAAAATAAAACAACATACATTAGTAAAACATAAAATAGTAAAATGTGTCGTGTATGAAATAAAAGTGAAAAAAAAAATGACTGCAGAACAATGAGGCAGAATACATACCTTCAACTCCAGACCAGCTTCTTTATTTTCATTTGTGTATGGAGGTTTCCAAAGCTGAATTTTGTCTTCTCTTAAACAATTTTTAAGTTTTGCTGCAAGGTATTTCTTTTGCGCCATTCTTTAATACAAAACACAATAGGAAAAATTAAAAAACTAACTAATCTTTTTGTATGGTTGTTTCTCTGATGAATCAAAAGACCTTGTTTAACTCAGGCCCAGATCCTCAAAGGTATTTAGACATCTATCTTCCACGGTTTTTACTTAAATCACCTAATATCTTTGAGGATCTGGGCCTCAGGGAACATGCACTGTATTGTTCAGAATTCTGTAGGCAGACTGCATTTAATATAGGATTTTAAAAATACACTAAAAGAAAGTTTACAAAGATTCTAATTCAATTTTTATTGTGCTCTGATAATTATGTAATAATTGGAAAAACTTTTCTATTTAAACATTAACATTTTTTCTTTTTATTACACCAGTTGCACAGGAGGATGGAACTGTGTTGGCCAGTGTTGATTTCAGCAAGATCATGGCTGCCAGCAAAACTTCAGAAATGCAGTTTTTAAATATAAATAACCAAACAAGTGAAGTACAATGTGAAACCAATAAATGAACTAACTCTTCACATTTCATTTAAACTTGGAGATGGAAATTTGCTGACAATTCTACAGTATTTTCTTTAGTTTGCTTTTATATACTTCTCTTTATTGTAATTTCCCTGTTTATAAGGAAAATTCATAGGTTAAAAATAATATATTAAAAAAAACAAAGACCCTGCTCCTGCAGCTGGCTCCATGCAGGTTAACCACTGGGTCTGCACAGAGCTAGCTGGAGGATCAGGGCCCAATGTTTTTTAGGGTGCCAGTGACATCTTGGATTATAAAAACTAAAAGAATTTTTAAATCACTTTTTAAACCATATATGCTCTATTTTTTCTCCATTTTCTTAACTGCCAACAGTCCTGGTTTTGGCCACGACTGCTCTGTCTTTACTAACTTACCTAGCTACCATTCTGGGAATGTTGGCAGCTTGTGGCAACAGCGGGAAGCCAAGGAATACTTTCAACTCCTGCTCTCTGCTGGAGTTTACTCTCTCACTGGTTGGATAAGCAGGAGGCTATTAGCTCAGCTAACCTTCCGGCCCCCATTGAACCAAATCAGAACACTCATTATATCAAAGTGCCAACTCTGCTATACTGAAGGTCGAGCAGCACTTTCTGTTTAAAGATCAACTCTAAAATCTGCATGATTACTCAGCTTGTCTTGAAAATTTCTGTGCCTCTTGGGGGTGCTGGGTAGTGTTAGTGGTCCAAATTTGGGGTCATTTCAGCAAGGGGTTCCTGAGATACAGCCCTCCAAAAAAGCCAACATTTTACAAAATCAAGAGGTTCTTTTTATTTCTTTTTTCCCCACATACCATGGCTCTACTTGTCCCCCCACTGATCTCATTCACTTGACATTTTATCTCAGCTGGTCCATGGCACCCACTGCCCCTTTGGAAAAGCAATACTGACAAAAGCGACAAAGAGTCCTGTGGCACCTTATAGACTAACAGACGTATTGGAGCATAAGCTTTCGTGGGCGAATACTCACTTCGTCAGATGCATGTAGTGGCATCTGACGAAGTAAGTATTCACCCACGAAAGCTTATGCTCCAATACGTCTGTTAGTCTATAAGGTGCCACAGGACTCTCTGTTGCTTTTTACAGATCCAGACTAACATGGCTACCCCTCTGATACTTAACACTGACAAAGTTAATATGGAAGAGTTTAGCTGTCTAGAACAGTATGTGCTAAAACTCGCAAGCCAGAGATTGAAACGCGCATGTGCAGCAAGCCTATGCATGAGGGTGTGTCGGCAATCCATTGTCACAGTAATTTAGTGGCTCCAAGGGACATAGTGCAGATATCATTGAAGCTGAGCTACACACATACACTATAAAATCAAGCCCTACCCTTGGCAGAAGCGTGAGAACGACCTTTAGGCATGCTGCTACCGCCTCTGTTAAGGAGTTTTCTACTTTTGGGAAATGTGTCCCGCTAATTTGTACAGATAATTTAGAAAGAGCTCTACGTATTTTCTGAAAGATAATGAATTACACATGCTCTATGCTGATACGTGAGAATGATTGCTAGGCATGTCGCTACTCAAACGCCTAATCCATTTTACACACCCCCTTCACCCTTGCACACAGGATTCCATCTACCACTACTATACTTTCATTTACCCACCATAACACTCACATACCACTCATGCATCCTACTTCACTGTTGACAATCCTCATGGGAAGACAACCCTGGGCTTAGCTACTGACACTCTACACAACTCAGCCCTGAAAAGAGGCAAACTGCATCCCACAGGGTACACACTCAAAACGAGGGGCAGGCAGAGGCACTCAGAGACTCCGCTTCCAAAGGGCAGGGCCCCGCAGATCACCTCATATCACAATCACAGCTCTGACAAATTTATCCAGCTAATCCCTCCACCATTCAACACAGCTACACTTAAAAAAGCAAACACAGCTGAAGTGCATGCAGATAATTCCACAGTGGCTATTGTCAACCTCAGGAGGGGCAGAGTTAAGGTTGCACTAGTGCAGGGGTCGGAAACCTTTTAGAAGCGGTGTGCCGAGTCTTCATTTATTCATTTCAACTGAAGGTTTCGCGTGCCGGTAATACATTTTAATTTTTTTAGACGGTCTCTCTCTATAAGTCTATATATTATATAACTAAACTATTGTTGTATTGTAAAATAAACAAGGTTTTCAAAATGTTTAAGAAGCTTCATTTAAAATTAAATTAAAATGTTGATCTTACGCCACCGGCCCTCTCAGCCCGCTGCTGGTCTGGGGTTCTGTTCACCTAGGCCGGCAGCGGGCTGAGTGGGGTCTGTGGCCAGGACCCCGGCTGGCAAGGGTCCGGCAGCCAGAACCCCAGACCAGCAGCGGGCTGTGTAGGGCCGGCAGCCAGGACCCCAGACCGGCAGTGGGCTGAGCGGCTCAGCCCGCTGCCGCTCAGGGGTTCCATCCGCTGGCTCCTGCCAGCCGGGATCCCAGCTGCCGGACCCGCTCAGTCCGCTGCCGGTCTGGGGTCCCGGCCCTGCCCACATATAGTGGGGACCTACCTTCTCCCTGGTTCTGGCCCATTCTCTTCCTCTCTCTGCACTGAGCTGAGGGTGGGAGTGCACTGAGCACAGGGCTGGGGGTGAAGGAGCAGGCTCGGGGTTGGGGTGTAGGATCTGGCCAGGAGCTAGAATGAGAGAGGGGGCTCAGGGTTGGGGCAGGAGGTTTGGGGCACTTATCTGGGCAGCTCCCATTTGGTGCGAGGGGTGCAGGTGGGAATGTGGGGGGGAGGGGGTGCAGGAGCTCCCATTTGGTGCTCAGGGTGGGGGTNGGCGGGGTCAGGGCAGGGGACTGGAGGGGATATGCCCCCATTCCACCCCCTCCTTCCCCAAGTCCCTGCCCCCGCTTCTTCTCTGCCTCCAACGGGAGCAGAGCAGGCTGACTCTGCTCCTTCCTGACCCCCTCCCTCGCAAGGGCCATCAGCTGATCGGGAGGAGGGGCAGGAACCCAGCACACTGCTGGAAGAGGCAGGGGAGCCGGCAGGACCCAGCTTCTGCCTCCTGCCCCTTTCCCCCTGCCCCCGCGGGAGGGGGCGGGGGGTGGAGAAGAGCGGGCTGGGCCGGGCAGGATTTTTAATGGCACGCTGCTGCGCGTGCCATTAAAAATCAGCTCGCGTGCCGTCTTTGGCATGTGTGCCATAGGTTGCCGACCCCTGCACTAGTGTGTACCTTAGCCTCTGAATACCAGCAAATAAAGAGTTACGTTTTGCTGAACTTGATGTTATGAAAAGGCATGAGATACTACCAGGCTATCTTTACTTTGTGTTAATAAATTGCTTTGTGACTCTAATACTCCATCTCTGCTTCAGCCAGAATAGGCAAAGTGAAAGCAGGCCTCAGAGAGGGGGGAGGTAAGACTCCTGAACAGCTAATATTGGCCTACCAAGTTAGAGGAGTCACATCCTGGTAAATTAGGAAACCAAGGTAGTGGGGAGAGGGAGGAGGTAGAGATGGAGGAGATACAAGGGAAAAATTGAATGCACAGGAAGGCTTCTGGTGGAGGACTTTTGGCCCCTAGACACCCAAGCTTATTTAGAAAAAGTATTCCTCAGCTTACATGGAAAGATTTTTAAAATGTTGGCATTTACACATTCATTCCTCTAAAACTGGGTGGTTAAAATAGATTAATCAGTTTCTCTTTTGCTTGTAGATAGTTTCACTTTCTAATCTTGTATATTAGGACAGTGCTACAGACAGTTCATGGGAAATGGGAAAAAAATTAGAAAAGTTTCTATTAATATTTGATTTTGAAAAGGTCCTCCCTTCCTAAAAACAAAAACCTAACTTGTAGGCAAAGGCTACCCTTACGAGGAGACAGTCGCCCTGTAATCTGATCGACACTAGATCAATTTACACTTGGATGACATTTGGAAGCTTCTTTGCAACCACAAAGACAAGGAACTGTTTTGTTTTTTGTTTTTAAATAGAAAAGTAAATTGTGTAGAAATTGATGTAAGCTGCCCTGTCCGTTTTGTTTCTATTATTTTGTAGTAGCCCTTCTCCAGGCTTAAGAGTAAAGGGCCTAACACACATACACTCTTGACTATTAGTCCCTGGAAGTTCCCGGTGCCGCTGCACAGAGTGAGCAATGTATTCTTTTACTTGAAGGGACTTTGTTTAGGCAGTGGCAGAATATCATCTTCCAAAAGAAGTGGAAACAGGATAAACATATTGAACTCCAAAAAAATAAGAATAAAGCACTGGGGGTATTACTAATACAGTCTTCCCCCTATGTTTTCATCTGCACACAATCACTTCTTTTTTAGGCAACTTTTTATTCATTTACCCCATTATTATTTACTATTTTTATCTTTTTTGAATTCTGGAAATCATTTTATAGCAGATATTTTACTTAACATATATTGCCTTAAATAATAATTTATCCAAGTAACAGAGACTTTGACATTTGTTGAGACCAGATATAAAAATCTCAAATTGTTACACTGTATCTACATGCAAACCTCCTTTAGATGTTTTACTAAAACTCCAGATCTGTTCTTTTTGTAACAGCTTCCATTTCCCTAAGTCTTCAAAATATATTTGTCCCATTGGAGAATATACTAACAGCAATGTGCAGAATTTTAAATTCAAACTGAATCTGAAAACTGATCATACATACAGTGGCTTTACTATCAACATTTTTTGGTATAGTTTTGTAAATCAAGCTTAGTTGTGATTTTTATTAAACTATTAAAGCAGAAACTAGGGACTGAAAAATCATAAGTTAAATGTATTTTACTCCCGTTCTAACAAACTATCTTAAGAATATTTATATAAAAAACAAAGTAGTTTCACTTTTGTAAAGGCAAAGATGCAAGCCACCTTTTTACCTATAAAAATCATCCATGTTTATTAAACAAAGTTTAGAGCCATTTTCTGATCTTACTATTAATATTCATTTATGACAAGTAAACTGCAGTATTCAAACAGAATTCTTAATAAAACATTTAGACGTACCTCTCCATCGGCCGACATTAATGTTCCTGGAACGATTCAACTTTCACTTTCGTGATGCGTCACTAAAAGCTATGGGATATTTCCCAAAGCTGTTTTCAATAAAAGATTTGGGGTATTTCCCAATGGATGTTTTGAATGTAACATCAGATGTTTATGAATAAAAAGCAGTCACAGAATCAGTTGCTCCCCTATTCTATATGACACACAAGAGAAAATGGGTAAAGAAATAAGATTTGGCAGCCACATAGAGGGAGGGGAGCAGGGGTTATGTGGTGAAAGCTCACTAAGCAAAACACATAACTTGGGCTTTGCTCGAAGTGAGGCGGCATGGCCAGCTCAAGGGGGAAGCTAATGTGGCATGGTCTCCTGGAAAGGACCTAAAGACCACAGTAGTGTCATGGTGGTTAATGTTAGAAGTTCCATGGAAGGACTTGGACCCATACACTGCAGATTCTCTACCAGGCATGCAGACCTGGACTTTCCCAGCGAAATCTGGCCTGTACAGCCACTGCTCCTGCAAATCCAGCATCCCCACTTCAGTGAAAGAATGATGCAGCAGTGATGGGGTATTTCATAAGTGCAGACTGGTATGTAAGTACTAAAATAATTATAGCTCTACATTTTCCCTTTCTGTGGCAGTGGCTAATCCTACCCTTAACCGTTTGCAGATAATCAAATGCAACTTGGTCTTTGAGGCACTGTTCGACTTAACCATGCCAAAGAGTCAAGCCTAATGGAAATGAGAGATTAGTTATTCGGGGGCGGGGGGGGGAATGGCACTGTCATTATCTTTAGGATATGTGGCTATTGTGATGAAAAGTACAACCAGTTCCAGAACTTGGGTGTATTTTTAAATATAAAGTATCCAAATATAGTAAGAGTAGGGTGGTATGCTATGCTCTATAAGGACCTGTATACACTAGTAAAACGCTATGTCTATGTCTACACTACAGCCACCATAGGGGCACCACTACAGCGCTGCAGCTGTAGTGCCATAGTGCAGACATTTCCTATAGTGATGCGAAGCACATTTCCGTTGATGTGGTTAATCCATCTCTCCAAGGGCTTGCCTACACTTACTTTGCTCCAGTAGTGCTGTTGTAGCGTGTAGTAAAGATGCAACCTAGGCCAACGGGAGAGCTTCCCCCATCAACATCGGTCCCCACCTCCCGGAGAGGTGGTGGCTATGTAGATGGGAGGAGCTCTCCCAGCCACAATGCGCTGCCCACACTGGGAATTAGGTCGGTATAACTATCGCTCAGGGGTGTGAATGTTCCACACCCCCGAGCGACGGAGTTATAGGTAGTGTAGACCTGGGCCAAGAGGCAATACCTACATCGATGGAAGAATTCACCAGGCACTAGGTCAACCTACAGCGCTCAGAGCAAGACATTTTTCACAGCCCTGAGCCACATAAATCGATCTAATTTTTATGCATCGTCAGGTTTGCAGCTCACTCCCCGTGCAGTTTAAAGGGCTGCAGAACAAGGCGGAGGTGAGGGGGGAGGGTTAAACACCGTGTCATCTACCCCTCTCCCCACCTCTAACCTAACCAGGCCTGTCCGCCTAACACTGGGGGTCGCAGCGCTAAAGCCACTCGGGGGGCGGGGGCGAGCAATGGGCCCGGCCTCTGCTAGTGCAGACGAGCCCCCAGCCCAGCTGCCGTCTTTGGCCCCAGCGGGGGCTGCTTCTCAGTGGCTGGTGCCGCGATCCCCATGCAGGGTCGGTGGGTCACGGGGCGAGTTCCTCCCGGAGCAGGGGGATCTGCGCGCCGAGTGTGTGTGTGGAGGGGGCACCGGGCAACACAGCGCCTGCGTCCCCCCGACACAGTAGGCGGCAGAGGCAGTTAGGGGCGGGGACAGTTGAGGAAGGGGAGGGGGCGGGGCCCGGCTGCGCCAGCGCGTGGCTGAGTCTCTCCCAGGGGCGGGAAGGCCCCGCCCCCACCCGCCGGGGGATCGCTCACCTGTGTATCTGCCGCTGCTCGGCGGGCTCCCGGCCGTTTGTTTACGTCGCGTTCGCAGGGTCAGCGGGAGGCGGGGCAGCCGGCTCCCTACGGAAGCCCGGAAGCGGCGAAGGGTGCGGGGAACGAATCTCACGTGTGCAGGAAACGTGAAGGCTGGCGCCGGCACCATCTTAGCTTCATATCCCTGCGCGCCCCTAGGGGGCGTCTAGTGAGGTGCCCGCCCGGGGGCCCCGCCGTGGTAAAAAAGAGGCGGGGCGGGAACGGGAGACATCTCCCCGCCCCCGTCACTGTCAATGGGGTTGGATTTGAACATGCAGCTGTAGCTGTCTCCGTTTTACACGTCGAGGTAAGGGCTTGACGTGGGAGAGGGTGGCAGCGAGGGAAACTGCTACCAGGAAAGAGAGACTCTGGGAAAGAACCATTTCTCGTTTTCTTACGTGCCCTGCTTTGCCAAGGTTTCCTCCCGCTGCTCATGTTTCCTCTCTTCCTTCTTTTCACAGGGCCCATCTGCACGTGTAGGAGCCCAGGTACCCTGGGGGATCCTCTCTCCCTCAAATTCTCTCTCGCCTTGTCTGCATGGGGGAAGTTGACACCAGCATTAGCTATTCCAGGATCCTTATTATGGTGTAATTGAGCTACTCCAGAATAGCTATGCTGGTCAATTTCCCTGTGTAGACAAACCCTGTTTAGGCAGCACTGTGAATGTAACCAGGATAGCTGATGCTACACCCTGCAACGTTTTAAACGTGAATCCCACCGGTAGCACAGTCCAGTGAATAGGGCACTGAACTGCGATTCAGGAGCTCTGACTCTGCCACTGACCTGCCTTGTGACCTTGGGCAAATTGCCTGTCTCCTGACCTATAGGATAGTGATATTTACTTGTTTTTTAAGAAATAGGTCTATGGCAGAACAATGCTATGCAAGAACTAAGGCTATGAATACACTAGGAATGCTTCACTGTTATAGGAATACTGGTATACTATCCTAGCAAAGCATTCCTAGTGTGGACACAGCTATACTGCCAACCCACTACAAGTCCTGCCCAGGTCAATGGTATGGTACAGAGGACAGTGATGGTCATGGTAGTATGTAATTACGAGTGCAGATTTGGGATTGTGGAGGGGCACAGAGAAAATGGCAGGAGTTGTTAGGATGGGGTAAAATACTATTATGTTCCCATCTGTTTTTGTTATCTTCATGGGCATGTGAGCAGCCTGTGGTGCACAGCTGCAGCTATGAGTCTCCTGAGGTGGCAGCATGAGCTCTGACAACCATCTGCAAATGTTTCCAGACTCAACACTGCTCCACCAAGCATAGGAAGGCTCAGTGGAAGTTTCTGAATGAGTAGTGATTTGAAGTTGTGGTGGGCACAGAGAAAATGGAAGGCTTTTTATATGCCTTTCCTGCCCTAAAGAGGGCAGTGTGGCTGCTAAGCAAACTTAACCTCTCTTCCATTTTTTGCATGTGAATTTTCTCTGACTTTGAGATAGTGGCAGTAGTGAGGGAGGAATGGGGATCACCTATGGAGGGGATGAGGGAGCTTCATGGACACTTCACTGCACACCATTCACTTCTCCCTTTATGTCTCTTGTAGGGTTGGAGCGGCCATGGGGAAGTCAAGGGCTGTGAGGAACACAACTATCTGGAAGCAGTGTTGAGTCCCTAACCCACATCAGTCCCAGTGCAGGGAGAAGGGGCTCTGCAGATGCCTTGCGCCCAGGAGTGGATGGTAGAGAATCCCAGAGCCCCTTCCCTGATTGCAGAGAAGTGGAGGGGGAAGTGGCATGGGTCTCCCCTTCCCCCACAGATGCAGCAGCTGCAGGGAGAAAGGAGAGGCTGAGGCCTAGTCTACACTTAAAACTTAGACCGGCATGGCTATGTCATTCAGGGACAAGAAAAAACACCCCGTAACACTCCTATGGTGACATAGGTATGCTGACAACCCTGCCAGTGTAGGCACAACTATGTTAACAAAAGTGTCCTTCTGTCGACATAGATAATGTCCTTTGGGGAGGTGGTGTTCCTATACTGAAAAACTCCTGTCGGCGTATGCTGCATCTGCACTAGGGCGCTATGTCATTATAGCTATGGCAGTATAGGCTCAGGGTATGTCTATGCTACAGCAGCTGTGCTCTGCTGCTGTAGCACCATAGTGTAGATGCTTTCTACATCCTCGGAAGGGTTTTTTCTGGTGGTGGTAATCCATCTCTTCAAGAGGAGCTTGCTAGGTCAACAGAAGTATCCTTCTGTTGCCTAGCCATGTCTACACTGGGAGTTAGGTCAAGCTACCTACAGTGCTCAGGGCATGACATTTTTCACAGTCCTGAGTGATGTAGCTAGGTTGATCTAATTTTCAAGTGTGGACCAGGCATCAGAATATCTTCCCCTTTCAGAGAGACCTCAGCTGGTTTGCAGCTGCATATGTGCACTGTAGGAAAACCTTAAGCCTTGTCTACGGATCAAGTTGTATGAGTTTAGCTATGCAGGTAAAACCTGAGTGTGGACACAGTTATATCGGTATAAAGATATAATGAAAGTATATTGTATCATAGAAATGCAGGCTTGGAAGGGACATTGTGAGGTGATCAAATCCCAGCCCCCTGTGCTGAGGCAGGACCAACTATACTTGAACCATCCCTGACAGGTGTTTGGCAGTCTGAAGGACAATGTTGTGTTCATAGCAGCCTTCGCAAGACTTGAAGCCCTTCTGGATGGAGCTGATGGCTCCTCCATTCACCGACCAGTCTGTGATCCTAGCCACAAGGCAGCTGGCATACAGTTTGTATATGGTGGAATAGAGAGAAATGGGTTTCCAGTTGCTGGGGTTGTCTCGCTTGCCTTTCTTGTAGAGGAACACCATCATGGACTTCTTCCAGAAGCTGGAAGTACGGCAGAAGTGTTTCCATTTGTTGAAAATGGCCGTTAATACCAGGCAACTGGGGTCTTGTTTTGTCATGAAGCTATAGCAAATGCCATCTTTTCCTGGGGCTGCGTTTTTGGTCTTTTGTAAGTCTGGTCATTACTTCCCACGATGTAAAGTCTTGTTCCAGGTCCCTTGCATAGTCAACCCGGGGTAGAGGATGAAGGCACCCTAGACGCATCTTCTGTTGGTGTAGGCTGCGTCTATGCTCTGGGGTTATGCCAGCATAGCTATTGTCAAAGTTAGAAACAGGACTCACGATTTGTCCGACCACTCTGTTTTATTAGCGCAGCGCTGTGCTAATACAACCAGATAATGTGAGCACCATGTAAGACTCAGACTGTCTTATTTATACAGATAAAAGGGGGGGTGAACTTAACAAGAAAACAAAGGAAGCAAAACTGATAAGTTTTCCTGGGGCCAGACACACATTTTATTTACTTATTAACTCTTAGCAATCTTCTGTTAATGTCCCATTAGTTTAGGTGCGACTCATTGTTTTATATCTTAATGTTTTCCTTCCTGACAACTATATTTTAACATTCCTCATTCCTGCTTAAAGGAACATACAGCATTTCTTTAATCCATTCTATTTTTACAATATAATTCATTCTACTTTCACAATCCCTCCTTTTGGTCAAGCTACGCAATGACCAACAATTACTGGGTTCCACATATTAACCGTTCTTTATCTCTTTGTTCATCAGCGATATTTAAAATTATTATATTAGCACTCTGTTTTGGGGCAGTCACCTGGGTGGCATACCTTACACAATTCTGGATACAACAGGAGATTAACTGAAAACATACAAAAATTATTAGGATTCCAAACAGAATAGTCAGGGCTCCCTGAAACAACCAGTTTCCTATGCCAGAGAAATTGAACAGATTACTTAGCCACTTCCATAAAGAACTCGGCTCTTTATGGGGAAGATATGCGATTTGTTCTAAGTGGCTAGCGCGATTTATTACCTCATTGGTGTTGTCAGGTATAAACACACAACATTCTTTTCCAATGAGAGCACAGGTCCCTCCTTTGGCCGCCAGCACTATGTCCAATGCCTGACGGTTTTGGAGGGCCATCTGTCGGATCACCCCTGTTTCTTTGGCCAGGGCTTTTTAAACTTTTTCTGGTTTCATTTTCCATTATTTTAACTATTGCTTGTAACTTTAGGAGCCTTTTTGCATGGCATTGAAAGATTGTATTGTTTTTACTAAGATTATTGTAGGGGGAACATGAGATTGATTTTTCTGTTTGATCCCAGGTCAAGAAAAAAATTTATATTCCCATACCCAGCCCGCCACTCTTTAGTTTTGTTCGAATAATTCTACACACCATTGTCCACAGTATGCTGAAGGCAACAACTTTTTCCCAGATCCAGCCCTGTCCCATTACACACCCAACACCAATGACCTTTTCCCTCTACCACACTTATTCATTTAGATACATTTATTCCCACTGCTTCCCAAGTGTCATTGTTGTTCCATGTTTTGTTAAACGGACGTGGTCCTCCAGTGAGGTCTGGGGAATTGAGTGGGATTGCCAGGACAGGAACACCAGCTTGAGAGTGGGCTGGGATGTGGCTGCAGACCCAGCAATTAGAAATATTAAGGGTCTGAGCTATCCACACTTGCTGCTGGATAAAAGAATTGTCATTGTGGGCTCCCCAGACCTTAAGACACCAGCAGCCGAGGAACAGGCACCACCAGAGGCGCATGTTGGAGGCAAGGCCCTTCTGGTTCTGACAACCTCAACTGAGGGAACCGCAGTCACGGTTTTATGTCCACCAGGCAGCAGGCGCTAGGCTCGCTACTGATCCTTCTCGGGCCTTGCTTTAGGTCGTCGTCTGCTTCTGGCAACCCTTACGAGAGCGTAGATTGTAAGGTATTGCAGGCTGTTTCTCTACGTCTTCTTCTGGAGTCAAAATTGACTCTGTGCGGTTCTGAGGTGATGATTGGTTCGCTGGGGAGGGTGTCTTCTTACACTGCGAAGCATGTATTCACGCTGCGATGCCAGATAGTTTAACAGCTGTCTGGGTAATAAGCAGTACCTGGTGAGGACTCTTCCACCGGGGTTCCAAGGCGTGTTTTCGATGATGGTGCCGTACGTAGACCCAATCACCTGGCTCGAGGTCGTGGCAAGCGTCAGAGGTGGGTTCCGTCGGCCAGGCGGCTCGAACCTGTGAATGGAAGTGACTTACGGCTTGCATTAATTCCTTGCAATATTGAAGGAGCGTACTGTGAGTCAAGTTCAAGTCTGGGATTGGAGTAATGGTAGCCGTAGCTCACATAGGGCGTCCCATAACAATTTCAAAAGGACTCAATTTATGCCTTTGGGATGGAGTGGATCGCATTTCCATAAGGGCTAGTGGTAAAGCTGCTGGCCAGCTTAACCCCGTGGAGTCACAAATCTTAGCAAGCTTATTCTTAAGTACACCATTTCGCCTTTCCACAGCACCTGCACTTTGTGGGTGGTAGGGACAGTGCAACAGGTGTGTGATATGTAATATACGATCCAGGTGTTGAACGATTTGTCCGGTAAAATGTGTACCCCGGTCACTGGACAGAGTGGCAGGAATTCCCTTGGCGGGCATAATATGATTTAACAAACATTTAGCAACAGACAGTGAGTCAGCCTTGCGACAAGGAAAGGCTTCAATCCAACCAGAAAATAAACATACCATAACCAAAATAAATTTATATCGTTGACACTTAGGCATTTCTACAAAATCAAGTTGCCAATGCAAGAATGGTGCTTGGGGCAGGCGGCCCCGGAATCCCTGAGCCACTTTTACAGATTTACCAATATTGTGGCTTTGGCAATGGTACAGGCAGCACAGTGGCGGGCTGCAAAAGAGCTGAAATGGGGGGCCCACCATCCTGCCTTAGTTACAGCAGAGACCATCCCCTCCTTTCCAACATGCGAAACACCGTGTAGCAGGTCGGCCAACGACGGGTAGAGTGAAAAGGGGGCCACAAAGGTGCCAGTAGGCGAACGCCAAAGGGAATCAGGATGTAGAGAGCAACCTTGGGCAACCCAGGAGTCTTTCTCGGCTTCTGGGGCAGAGTCTTGGAGCAGGGTGAGGTTAGTGAGGGACAGCGGTGGTATAGAAACAGAAAGGGAACCCAGAAATGCATCTGGGGAAGGTTCTATGGCAGCAGCATGTTTAGCAGTAAAAGTTCATACCTGGTAAGGCGAGCGGAGGAGAGGTGGCCTGTGTTACGTTGTAACAGCAGAGTTTCCACAGAGTGAGGTACCATGAGGGTAAGAGGAGAGCGGAGGACAAGGGATTCGGACATTTCGACTAGGCGCGCTGCGGCAGCCACAGCACGCAGGCAGGGGGGCAAGCCTCGGGCCACAGGGTCCAAAGTGGCAGAGAAATAAGCCACTGGGCGGTTCTTGTCTCCGTGCACCTGAGTGAGAACTCCAAGTGCACACCCAGATTGTTCGTGGCAGAAAAGCGTAAAAGGCTTAGAATAGTCAGGCAGCCCTAAAGCGGGGGCAGAAGCCAAACCCTGTTTGAGGGAAACAAAGGCAGAGTCGGCTTCAGGGGGCCACGGCATGGGGTCAGGCACAGAGACTCGAGTGAGTTCCTGGAGAGGTTTTGCAAGGGAGGCATATTGGGGAATCCATTGCCTGCAAAATCCAGCCATGCCCAAAAACTTTCGGACCTGGCGTGTGGAGCGGGGTCGGGGAAAGCTAAGGATAGCCTGGACGAGGGCGGGAGAAAGTGTACGGGAACCCTGGGAGAGGAGAAAACTAAGGTATGTGACAGAGGCTCGACAGAGCTGTAGTTTAGAGCAAGAAGCCTTGTGACCCTTCTTCTAGTGCAGTCAGGAGCACTAAAGAATCAGTTTCTGAGGCAAACAGCGAAAGGGAACAGAGGAGTAGATTATTTACAGGAAAGGGAGAGAAAGATTATTAATAGTCAAAACACACTCACCCGGTCGGGGAAAGCTAAGGATAGCCTGGACGAGGGCGGGAGAAAGTGTACGGGAACCCTGGGAGAGGAGAAAACCAAGGTATGTGACAGAGGCTCGACAGAGCTGTAGTTTAGAGCGAGAAGCCTTGTGACCCTTCTTCTAGTGCAGTCAGGAGCACTGAAGAATCAGTTTCTGAGGCAAACAGCGAAGGGGAACAGAGGAGTAGATTATTTACAGGAAAGGGAGAGAAAGATTATTAATAGTCAAAACACACTCACCCGTGGGAGTGAGAGGTAGTAAAGGAGCTGTGCCGGCAGGGGGCCTAATTGGTTATTTACAGAGTTATCAGGCCCGCTTGGACATTCGTTCTTCCAATGTCCGAGCTGCTTACAGCAATTACAAACATCCCCATAACCCGAAAATCCAGTTCCTCGGCCCCTCCCTCGACCATGTCCCTGTCCCTGGTATTTTCCCCGTCCCTGGTACTGTTTGCCCTGCCCTGAATAATGCTGTATTTGCAGGGCCATTAACTGTTGAGCTGATTGTTCCTCCTTTCCTTTTAAAGTACGTTGGCAGTGCTCTGCCACTGTTTGCAAATTGTCCATGGTTTCGGTCTCCCACCCAACACTTATTCGTTTTAGCATGTTGCCAACAGCAGGTAGGAGGCCATTAACAAACACATTAGCCAGGGCGCCCTGTCCATTTTTATCTGGTTGCTGTATACCAGAATGTTGCAGAAAAATGTCAGTTAGCCGGGTGCGATAGTCGCTCGGGTGTTCTCCCTGCCGCTGTTTACAGCCGTGTATGGCCGTCCAGTTAGTTTTAGGAGTCCATACTCGAGGGATGGCTTCAAAGAGATTTTTAGCTCGCTCCTTACACTTTTTCCGGTATTCAGCATTAGGACCGGTGTCTGGTAAGGTAGAGTGGCGGTCAGCTGTGAGCCAATTTGCTGCTGTGAGCCATTTTTCATGCTCACTAGGGGTAAGTAGCTTGCACAGCTGCAGGAGGTCTGCCTCAGAGGGTTTATAGGTGTCACATACTAACAAAAATTCCTCTGCGAATTTGGTAGGATTTTCCCGGGGCTTTGGAAAGCCTTTTACAACTGAAAGGAGCTCTGTACGAGTCCAGTGTTTATAGCTCCAAGTGGGACACCCGTCTTGGCCCCCAGTATGCAGGATTCGGAGGGTAGCCTGGATAGTTTTAGAGCTAGAGCGCAAGCAACGGGCCCAATCCTTATCCAGGCTATCTTTGCATGTATAAGACAAAGCAGAGGAGTCAGGCAGACTGGAGGGCTTCGGGGGAATAAAGGGCTTTTCTTTACCGGCCTGAGCGGTACTGGAGGAATGGGCCTGGGCGGTATCGGACGATCCGGACAGATCTGAACCGGAGATCTCTGGAAATTGTTCCTGAGCTGGGGAATCTGGTGACCGTCTATTGATCCGACGCAAGGCTGCCAAGCCAATTAATGCGTCTTCCTTATCATCGTCCCCAGAATCTAACAAGGAGTTTTCTTCATTTTTTTTTTTTTTTTCACAGAGAGACAGGAGTATGAAGGGGGATCTGCTCGGAGAACGGGGTAAAGGGGAGCGCTCGGTCTGGTGGTGGGAGAGGAGGTTTTCAATAAAGCTTTTAACTTATCATTTGAATCTTTGAGAGAGGCGAGTTTCGATACTGTCCACCTACGATTTGCCTCTTCCCACCACTGCATGAAACAATCAACCTCTCCTCTGGCCAATTTAGTTTTAGATTTTCCGAGTTTGTCTTTTAAGACGTCCACTCGGTCCTTGGCCCAAGATCCTAACAGTGGCCACTGAGTTTTGGGATCTCCCTGAGTTAGCCTAGACCATTTTTCCAGAAATTTACAGGAGTCCGGACCCTTCCTAAAATACATAAAATGAGCCGGCGTTCCTTTAGGGAACTGTCCCGACTTAGACGTCTGGTTACCCATACAGGAGGACTTTACACACACCAATCACACAAGAAGGAAATTCGGGTTCGTCAGAGCGATGCCCGGTGCAACACACAAAAGGAGCCCACAGGCTACTGCCTCAATCGCCCTTGCTTTCACACCAAGGGTTTCACCCAAGGTGCGGTGCGGCTGCGATTGTGCAGATTTCACTCACTCAGACCGCGGGGACAGGAACCCCTTGGTCGGCCGATCCCCGGACGGAGACGGCACCCAGACTCAAACACTCCACAGGAGGACAGATAGACACAGAGACAGGACAGTCCTCAGTCCGGACAAAACACAGAAATAATTACCTGACCAGATTCCTGATGTCAGATCCCGGGATCCCTACCAGAACAGAGTGGGAACCAACAAGTTCGATGGCGTAGACCTCACTGTGGTCGTGCGCCCTTCTGTTCAGGAGGAGGACCGCTCGGGCCAAATGCCCAGGTGCCGGCTGCCACAGTCGTCCTACAAAAACAGTCAGGAATCACATGGCCCCAGTGAAGACGGTTGCCATCTCGGTGGAACCTCCAAATTGTCAAAGTTAGAAACAGGACTCACGATTTGTCCAACCACTCTGTTTTATTAGCGCAGCGCTGTGCTAATACAACCAGATAATGTGAGCACCATGTAAGACTCAGACTGTCTTATTGATACAGATAAAAGGGGGGGCGAACTTAACAAGAAAACAAAGGAAGCAAAATTGATAAGTTTTCCTGGGGCCAGATACACATCTTATTTCCTTATTAACTCTTACCAATCTTCTGTTAATGTCCCATTAGCTTAGGTGCGACTCATTGTTCTATATCTTAATGTTTTTCTTCCTGACAACTATATTTTAACATTCCTCATTCCTGCTTAAAGGAACATACAGCATTTCTTTAATCCATTCTATTTTTACAATATAATTCATTCTACTTTCACACTATGTAGTTCTGTGCATATGGTGCCATAGTAGTGTAGATACAGGCTACAGCAATGGAAGAGGTTTTTCCATCGCTGTAGGAACTCCAGGATCGCTGTAGGTTGGTTGGCAAAACTATATCAGACAGATGTGTGGATTTTTCAACCCTCTGAGAGCAGTAGCTGTGTGAACCTAGGTTTTAAGTGTAGAGCAGGCCTTAGAAATTAACCCATGATCTCTGCCAACAGCCTGATTCAATAGCTCTAAGGTATGAGCCACCAGTTTATCTCTATAGAGTGTTTGCAATTCAAAGAGAATACCTTATTGAGATGAATACAACTAAATATAAAAGCTCTAAAATATATGAACTGTCCATTCAGCTCAAAAGAATATGAAGTACAATATTAAAGTCTCTAGTTGTAATTTGCCCCTCCCTAAATTGCAAGGAAGTCTACAAAGATTTAAATTTAAAAAGAGTAAGTCTTGCTCTACATTTAAAATGTATGCTGGCATAGCTATGTCCTCCTCTCAGAGTATGCTGCATCTATATTTTCTGTGCCTTTTAATTATTGCCTAATAAAAATAGATTGTCTTCAATTGAGCATTGATTAAAAAATCAAAACATTAAAAATAATAAATTACTGGAGATTCCTGGCTTCCATTGTGTGAGGCTGGCTAATTTAGTGCCCACTCCAACTACCATTGAAGTCATTGGGTATCCCACCTTTGAATTTAATGGAAGCTGGATCAGGCTCTTAAAGCCGAGGGCAAAAGCCTCACACGGTTATCAGCGTTTAACATCCATGTTTACCATCCCTAACTGTAAACTGACTGGAGAACTAGGCCAAAAACCATCCCAAAGCATATTGCGCAGTTAAGATGATCCTGTTAAAAGTTCGGAGCAACTAATTCTGCGTAGTGTTCATTAATATTTGTAGACCAGTTTTAATATAAAAGTGGTATCATATTATTATGGTTATTAGGAAACTATATTTCCTTGAAGTTTGTCTCATAAAGCAGGTGCCCCACTTACTCAGATCTTATTTTAAGACTTGTCTACAGGGGAAGTTGACTGGCAACTGGTATTCCCCTATAGCTATGCCAGTCCCTGTTTGGCACTCTATTCCAGAATCAATGTGACTTTATTCTAGAATAATTATGGAATAAAGTCACTTTTATTCCAGAATAGGGTGTCCACATGTGGGATTTATAGTGGCATAGCTATAAAAGCTCTAAGATATATGAAATTAATATTCTGCTAGATAAGTGCTGATCAATTTCCCTGTACAGATAAGTCCTTTAGTAGCTTTGGCTGTGTAACAAGTCAAATGGAAAGTTTACACCTCAGGACCAAATCTAATATTGAAGCACATAATAGCTTATTTTGGAAGGTGAAAAATGTTTTTACTAGCACAGTATTTCCTAGGGCTTTGCTCATTCCATCTTGGAATGACCCAAAAAATTGTTTCTCTACCATGATCCTTGGAAGTACATACTGTACATCTGATTTATCTTGTATGTTTATGTTAGCTAGCACCAATTCTTTGATTGAAAACCACATCACAACTTGACTAATTCATCTTACTATGGCGGCAACAACAACAACACAAGGCACAGATGTGTTTCTAATTCACAGCTGGAAGAAACAATTAACAGCATGTGGGATTTATGAATAGGAAAAGCATTTGGATATTTGCTGTATTTAAGGCCATTAAGGACAGCAACAGAAATGGGATCTGATGGTTTTATTCACTGTTTTAGGATACACACAGGAAAATCAAACATAAATAACTTGTGGAAGTAAATGAATAATAAAACCACATGTTAACTAGAATGTATTAATCACCCTTGCTACTGTTGTTCTAAAACCTGCTTCATTTGTTGCTTGTTCAGACAGCTAATCGAATTTTGCAGTTCTGAAATCCAATCCAGTTGCTTCATCAGCAATTTTTGTAAGTGCTAATCTTTGCTACAGCTTTTTCAAATGATTTGTAATCTCACTATGATAGAATTCTTGTCCCTCAAAAATCAGTAGTTTGGATTTAGAAAAAAAAGAAATCAATGCAAAATGAGTTAACATTAGTTCCTATATTTGAAGGTACAAAAATGAGTATGGATAATCCTGATGATGCTCTAAGTATAAAAATTCTTTATTGTCCTATACCCTTTATGACATTGCAACTCATTTAACAGACTCTTCACTCTATGAACTTCTAAAACACATTGATTGGCCCATGCAAATTCTTACTATATAAAGTATTAACCCCTTAGCAAGTAAATCAAAACTACTCTGAAAAATTAGTTTACTGAAATTTTATTTTAAATTTTAACTAAACTTTACACATTACTGAAATTTCTTTATGGTGAGACGTATAATCCAAGTCTTCTTGCAGCTTCTGAGATCCTGGGTGTTTTTTTCTGAGGGAATGGGTAATAGCTTAGCTTCCTGGATATGGGTATACCTTTTGTGGATGAAATCTGTTGGTGTGTCCAAATTGCTGAAGAGACTGACTTCAAAGGATACTTCTGGCAGATGCCTGAAATGGAATTACTATTCTCTTCAGTGGGACTGTTTAACATACTTGAATTTCCCAGTACATTGAGTGATACTGTGGATTGTTCACTTGCAGTTAGTGTTTTTTCATATGGCAGCATGACATTTTCCTTCACAGTCAATCTCTCATTGTCAAAGCTAATCTGTTCGTTCTTGCAGTGGGCAAGATCACATGGAGCCTTCTGACAATCAGCGTGTAGTAGACGGTGGATTCCCAGGTGTGTACGCCATGGTGAACAGTCTTGTACATTGCCATTGGAAGTTAACTCCAGGGTGACCTTTCTGACAGGAATGTGTTCTTTAAATTCTTTTGGTTTCCTTGTTTTCTTATTAATTAAAATAGCATTGACCATTGATTCCCCAGGAACAGGCTGATTCTCACCTGTGAAGAAAATGCATATTTCTACATTATTACATTGGCAAAAATTAAAGATCCAACTTCCATGGCGTAAACTCAACCTTAGGGGCTCTAATGAGTCAATGTGTCTGCACTTTTTCTCTGTGTCTAATTAGAATGCAAGTTCCTTTAGTATGTGGGTGTGGAGGGGAAATGTTGTTTCTTAGCTACAAAGTCCTGAGTACCCAGGTGGTGCTCCATCAGTCAATCAAATAATAATGGAGACTTATAAAGGAAATACTGACATTAGCATAAAACCCAATAATAAACTAGATGATCTTTTAGAAAGAATTCCTATGATGAACATGGGATCTCTTCAGTTGAAGATAGATTTGTAGTCACAAAGATGCAAAAACTCTATCTGTTTGATGATTTTGATGTAACTATTCATACAAATTAAAAATACCATAACAAATGGACTAGTAAAAAGAACAGGAGTACTTGTGGCATCTTGTGAGACTAACAAATTTATTTTAGCATAAGCTTTCGTGGACTAGTGTGTATGCTTTGCTGCCCTCTACCGGATTGAATTGGAACTGCACAACTGTGTCATAGGCTTTATGTTACCAACAGTGCATTCATCTACATTAGGAAAAAATATATTTTGACCAGGTGTTAGCTGACAGGTCATAACTATCACATGGCAAACTTCTAGTGTAGACAAGGCAGTTGTAGTTTTAACATGTCAAGATAAATCGTTTACCCATGCCAGGGGAATTCCCACCTGTCAATTTAGGGCCAAATTCTGGCCACTTTGTGTCATCTGAGTGGCACAAAATGGCTGAAATGGAAAGAATCTGCCATCTTGTTTTTTTTTCTCTCATCTATGGATTTCCTTTTTTGCTGTTCCCTGACCCAAAGAAGGGGAGCTGAAAATAAATGTCTTCCACAGTCACCTAATACAGAAACATTGTTTTAAACCAGGAAGGTGGCAAGAAAGCAGCATTACATATATTGCGGCCTCAAGTTAATGAGACAAAGCCATTTTCTGCCCTGACTTTACTCCTGCACACCATCAAATTTAATGAGATTGCGAAGGGGATAAAGTCAGGGTAGAATCTGACAGCGTTTATTTAAAGCAAAATAACGTGGTGTAGCTTCTGAACCAGTGACTGGGAATGAGTTCTCCTCACATGTCTGCCACTGACTGACATGGGCCAGTCGTTGAACATCAGTGCCTCAGTTTTCTCATTTATAAAATAGAGAATAATATTTATTAGCTAATCTCATGGAGAGGTGTTGTGAGGATCCATTAATAAATATTTGTAAAGCATTATGTAAGTACTGTTAGTAACGTACAAGATATAAGGAACAGAATTACTGCAAAAGCAAAGGCAGTATTAGCATACAGCAATCAAACTACTAAAAACCAATGGTCTGCTATACATTTAAAATGACTAGAAGTTGAGCCCTTAAAAATATATGGCTCTTCCTGACATCTCTACAAGTTCTCATTAAATGTATTTTCAGTTGGTGTATATGTTGTTTAACGTAGGAGTTGTGCAGTGTGCTTGTCTTATGTTACTGTAATGATTAGCAGTAGGTGTGTCTGCTGAAGTAAGGAGTCTGAAGGTTATTAAAATGGAAATTTTGGGGACAGAAGAGTGTAGATTATATTTTGACAAAAAAGCATCCAAACAGTCATTTAAAATAGATCACAGCACTAGATAGTGCAATGAGACCTTTCAGCCTTGGATTTGAAATCAAAGCAGTGTTGTTGAAAGAGAATAGGATTGTGTTTTTACAAATATTGTAATTGGTTTTCCTTTGGTGTAATGGTCTTTACAATGAAATACTTGAAGGTGTGTCAGATCCACCTGTTTCACTGGTAATACTCAAAACAACAACAACAACAAAATACTCTATTTATTTCAAGTTACTTCTCTTAAAAGTTCTTCTCTCTGTTTATGTTCAGAGAGAGGATATAAAGTTTTTTGCTTTGAAGATAGACATGCCATCCCACTTTCCCACATTCAGGATCTGCAGTAGTCCATAGAACTCAGTAATGACCTTTTAACAGAACTGTGGAGGTTATGCAGTAAGTTATATTAGCAGTTTATTACATACTCTCCAACATTCCAAGGTAAGGTCTTTATTTAAATCTTCTTGCACTGAATGGAACTTTTTTTCTATTTAACAAGTGTATATAATGGTTTTATTGCAAGTGTATTTATTGTTTAGGCCTTTTCACTTGCACTTTCATAATAAAGGAACTATGATTGCAGGGTCTTTACATTTTTCAAGGTTTCTGAGTGACACAGGTTAATCAAATTTCACAGGAGCTTTAGAAACTCTCTGAAGAAGCTTTCTATAGGCATATGTATGTGACTGTCTCCTATTGTATACTTTGGGTGCCCCCCCCCAGTCTAATTCCCAGAGTAAGCAATACCTTTTCATTTCCCAGTCTATGATAAATAATGAGTTCATTGGCCTATTTTTCCCTTGAGTGAAGATTTTCAAAGCCTGCCACCTCCTGTTCCTGAATATCAGAAGAAGACTGAAGTGTCACCGTGTGTGTCACAGGAAGGGACAGAAGGAGATGACATTATCAGATGACTCCCCCACTTACTCACCAATTGAAAATCTGTGAGAACTGATAAATCTAGAAAGTGTTCTGAAAGTCACCAAATCAGGGCTCGGGCAAACAGAGGTGGGAAGTGACCATCCAGAGCCAAGACTCATCTGAGAATGCCTTGCTGCCAGTCCCCTGCCAATTAAATCAGGATGCAAGTTTTGGATGATCACAACTACTTTGTTATCATGGGAGGAGAGTCAGTCTCAAATATAATCATAGAAATAAAATGCTGGAAGAGACCTTGAGAGGTCATCTAGTCCATACCCCATGCTGAGGCAGGACCACGTAAACCAAGATCATCCCTGACAGGTGTTTGTCCAGCTTGTTCTTAAAAACCTCAAACGATGGGGATTCCACAACCTCCCTTGGTAACCTATTCCAGTACTTAATTGCCCTTATAGCTAGAAAGTTTTTCCTAATATCTAACCTAAATCTACTTTCCTGCATTGCTTCTTGACCTCTCTTCAGTGGACTGGAGAACAATTGATCACAGTCCTCTTTATAACAGCCCTTAACATATTTGAAGACTATTATCAGGTCTCCCCATAGTCTTCTTTTCCAAAGATTAAACATGCTCAGGTTTTTTTTACCTTTCCTCATAGGTCAGGTTTTCCAAACCTTTTATTATTTTTGTTGCTCTTCTCTGGACTCTCTCCAGTTTGCCCACATCTTTCCTAAAGTGTGTCGCCCAAAACTGGACATAGTAGTTCAGTTGAGACCTCTCCAGCACTGAGTAGAGTGGGACAGTTGGCTCTGTTACAGGAGTGGGTGGATGAGGTTCTGTGGCCTGTGATTTGCAGAGCTTAGGCTAGATGATCACGATGGTCCCTTCTGGCCTTAAGGTCTATGAGTCTATGAGACAATTACCTCTCATGTCTTACATACAACACTCTTGTTAATACACTACAGAATGATATTAGCCTTTTTGCAACAGCAATACATCATTGGTTCATATTCAATTTGTGATCCACTTATAGCCCCCAGATCCTTTTGAGCAGTCCTACTGCCAAGCCAGTTATTCTCCATTTTGTGGTTCTGCATTTGATTTGTCCTTCCTTTTTAAGTGAAGTACTTCACACTTATCTGTATTGAATTTTATCTTGTTGATTTCAGATCAATTCTCCAATTATTCAAAGTCCTTTTGAATTTTAATCCTGCCCTCCAAAGGGCTAGTAACTTCTCACAACTTGGTGTCATCTGCAAATTTTATAAGCATACTCTGCTCCATTATCAAAGTCATTAACAAAAATATTGAATAGTACTGGATCCTGGACAGACTCCTCTGGACCCCTCTTGATATGCCCTCCTGCTTTGACAGAATACCATTGATAACTATTCTCTGAGTGTGGTTTTTCAACCAGTTGTGCACCTACGTCAGGGGCTGGCAACCTTTCAGAAGTGGTGTGCCGAGTCTTCATTTATTCACTCTAATTTAAGGTTTCACGTGCCGGTAATACATTTTAACGTTTTTAGAAGTTCTCTCTATAAGTCTATAAACTATTGTTGTATGTAAAGTAAACAAGTTTTTAAAAATGTTTAAGAAGCTTCATTTAAAATTAAATTAAAATTCAGATCTTATCAGTTTAGTGCAGTGGTTCTTAACCTGGGGTGCACGCACCCCCTGGGGCAGGGCCGGTGCAAGGATATTTAGCGCCCTAGGTGAAACTTCCACCTCCCCCACCCCCTGCACATAGGTTCATTGAGGGGCAAATCCCAATGAGCCTTTATAGACCCCAGGGGCCAGCCGTGCCCAGGGGCTGCTCCCCAGACCAGGTTCCCCCCTCCCCGCCCCCTGAACTCCCCTGGAGGCGCCAGAGCGTCCCGCTTGTGGCGGCAGCGAGCCCCAGCCATGGAGGAGCTGGCGCGGTGCAGGGGGCAGCAGCCCTGCAAAGGTGGCAGCGCCGCTAGCGGGGAGCAGCCGCGTCCCCCCGCCCCTCCTGCCCAGGCTGCGGCCCGGCGCCCCC